>JANHFO010000213.1:0-15190 GCA_032468095.1 Pareas carinatus
ATTGGTTAAAGCGCGCCTGGCGCGCCAAATATAAATCCCAGCGGCAGGGCTTTTCCCTGCCGGTGTTTTCCCTACTGATGTGAATAAAGCCTTCAGAGTTACCCGCGCCTCCGAGTCGTTCTTAAACCATAACACTTTTAAAGATGTCCTGGTTGTTAGAAGTAGTCTTTTCTTGTATGACTCTCATGCTGTTGAATAAACACCCTGAGGAGAAACTTTTGGTCTCAGCATTTAGATTTTTTAGCTGACCAAAGATGCCTTTGGATGGCAATAGCATTTAGGCTTATATACCACACGATAGCACTTTACAGCATTCTCTGGAAAGTTTAAAATATAAGCTTTATTGGCCTATTGCCCCCAACAATCTGGGTCCTAATTTTACTTGGAAATATGAAAGGTTGAGTCAATATCAAGATGGAACTCCAGTTTTCCTGCAATACTGCACTTCTACACCAGAGCTTTTCAAAGTTTTTCAAGCTGCAGATCCCAAAACATGTTGTTGCCACATGTGGATCTCATTCCCACAAATTCAACTCATTACTAAATGACAATTTATGTATATTACTTTTTCCAAATTTTTCTTGACCTGTCTGCGGACCCCCTGGTAACTTGCCATGGAACTCAAGTGGCCCATGGACCCCAGGTTGAAAACTTCTGCTCTACACGATGATTGCCATTTGTTTGTTTATTTTACTTAAGGGCTCCTGGTGAGATGGGCAGGACATAAATCCAATAATAAATACATACATAAATAAAGGAAATCAGCAAAAAAAAAAGTCGTGTTTTTCCACAATTAGTTTATTAATTTTTTATGCCACTCATCTCCCTTACAAGGTAACCAATAATTGATTTTATTCACACCAATATTTTTGTCACGTTATATTTTACATTTAATTCACATAAATTGCCTTGAATAATTACATAGGAAAGATATGGATTTAATAATACTTTAAAAATTTACATTACAATTTTCTTCTGTGCAGTTAGAACCTAAGAAACCATAAACCAGGTAGGAGAAGTACGTGACTATGGTTCCACCATGAGCCTCTCTTGTGGTTCTTGATGTGAGAACTGTCATTTATGAAATTCAAACCATCTCAGAAAATAATATAAGAATTTCATTAAATGCTCATCAGCATGTTTGGAGCCTTCTTACTAAACATCAGAATAGAATATCTTCCTAATATCTGATTAGCCTTTCCACTTCCACTTATTTGTGGAACCATTAGATTCTGCACAAGTGGATGTATCTGCTGTTTGCATGCTGTATAAGAATGCTATGTTAATTAAAATAAAAACTTTACCATTCTAAATTGCATTACAAATACCTAAGGACAGAAAGGAGTTGTTAGAGCTGTGAAAAAAATATTCTTCATGTCTTCTGAGTAATGTTACAAGGTGACAGATGTTTGAATGATTAAATATTAATGTTATTCATGTAAAAGTTAGAAACATTTCTGTTGGGTATGTACTAGATAAAGTTCACACATTCATTTGTAATAAAATGTTTTCCACACATTCTCTAAACTTTATACTCAAAATTCACTATGATTGACATTTTGTTACTTGAGTATAAAGTTTAGAAAATGTGTGGTGCAAAGTAAATTTGTGATGGGCTCAATATTGGAATCTATGAGTATTATGAGCAAAATTTCATTAGGCATCTTATGACTTACTAATTTAGTTGCTTGTAGGTCCAAAGAGTGTTGATTAAGGGTATTTGTAATTTTGTAAATTACAGATTTTGCAAATTTTTAAGTTTAAGTATGAAAAGTATGACATAAACTGATAATTATAGAACAGTAGTCATACTACATTATAGAACCCAAAAATAAGCCTGGTGGCTTATCTCATTTTAAAAATTAAATCAAATCAAATCAAATCAAATTTTATTTGTATCCTGCCCTTCTCCCGAAGGACTCAGAGTGGCTTACAGGGATATAAAAACACTAACAAACCTAGACATTTAAGAACATATTAAAATTATTAAACAAGGCCTGAATATCAATATTAAAACGGGGAGGAATAAAATGATTTCCCAATAAAAATTTAAAATACTTTGACCCAAGTTAAAAAACGCAGGAGGACATGGACGCGGTTAGCCCATGCCCGCCTGTTGGAACACGGTGGAAGGTTTGGAGGTCAGCAATCGTTCTTATAGTAGGGGGAAGGTTGTTCCAGAATAATAATAAAGTATGCCAAGGCCCGTGTTATATTTCGGGATTGGTGAGGCATTGATGAGGTGGTACAGTTAACAGCAACCTGTTTATTTGATCAGCACAGGAAAAAAAATGCTCTAAATGCTATTCAGCTGCTATTTATATGAGTCACCGCTAGGCAGCGACCAATAGGTTTTAAGTATTGATTCCAGCACAAACACTAGTTAACATATTTGGAGACAAGTAGTCTGGAGTTTAAACAATGTCGTTGTTAGCTCACATTCAATGGTTGCAGCAATCAAAGCCAATACATAACAGTCCGGTTAACAGAGATAATAATTTCTTCCTTAGTTAGGCAACAAATTGTCTCCATGGCAGCTAGGAGAGCCCTGGCTGTGCCTTCCAATGTGCTGCTGTATTTAGAGAGACATAATAGGACTTGATAGACCTAAATGCAAACCTGGCTTGAAACAAACCGGGTCATTCACAGTTTCTCAGCCTAATACACTTTATACCAACATTTCTGAACTGTGCCAATGTGAACACATGTGGACTTCACCTCCTAGAATTACCCAGCCAAGCAGATAATTGAAGTTCACATGTCTTCAGGTTTCCAGGGTTCATAAGCAATAACTTTATAGAGTTGTTTGGGGGGGGTGATGCAAATTGTGTATTCAACCCTGATACATCAATGCATTTTGAAGTAAGTCCATAAATGTTAAAACAGATGTTTCTTTTTTGCTTCCATAACGTGGTTTTTCACATTTTTCCCCCCTCACGGGTTTATTTTCATGAAATTTAGACTATGCTACTAAAAATACATAAACTTCCCCTGAGTTTCAAACAAAGTAGTGTTTTGATCTTCTTCCAAAGTAAGAACCCATTGACCCAATATTCTGATTTGGATAAGTTACTGGTTTGTGTCACTGTCTTAGATTATTTATATAAGATGATTATTGCTGCTTTAATAATCCATATATTTGAAGCTCAGTAGGTCTCAGCCAACAATTTGTATGTCCTTTTTTATCATGCGCTAAAAGAAGAAAATGGTAGTTCATTCCAAGCAGTTGTAATTTTTTTATCAATATCCATTCTATTTTAAATTTGAGGCATATAGTTCAATTCATCTTTTCAGAGATCAATAAAATCAGATGGCTATCTATGTATTAATATTCTTATGTCTACTGCCACAGAAGTACAGTATTCTCGGTCAAAAGCTACCAAAGCCTTGAAAGTTCACATTGCTCTCTCATATCCTACAGACAAAAGAAATATCAATTTGGAAATGAAAAAAGCCACCTCAGTTTTTAAAGTACGTAAGCAAAGAGAAAACAACACTTGTTGAAATTGTTTATGCAGATAGTCCTTGACATACGACCACAACTGAGCCGCAAATTTTCATTGCTAAGCAAGCAGTTGTTAACGGAGCTCTGCCCCATTTTATGACATTTCTTGCACCAATTGTTAAATGAATCTGCTATCCCTGTAGAGTTTGCTTATCAGAAGGTTGCAAAAGGGGAGGACATGATCCCGGAATTCTGCAATTATCGCAAATACATGCCAGTCACCAAGCATCCAGATTTTGATCACATGACCATGGGGATGCTGCAACAGTCATAAGTATGAAAAGCAGTCATAAGTCACTTTTTTCAATGCTGTTGTAACTTCAAACAACCATTAAATGAATGTTGTGATTTGAGAACTACCTGTATTGAATTACTTTTGTTGTTCCATCAGGGTGTTGGCACTTTACAGAATGCATAATTAGGATCTTAACTATTTTCTCATTGATGGACACTGAGCACAGCCTATTAAGAATGCTCCTTTCACTAGAAAGGGATATTGAGTTCCCTCAGCAGCTTTTTATTCCTTCTAAAACAATACTTTGGAGGTTTGAGAAAACTCTACAACAACAGTGGGAGGAACCTTAGGAGAAAATCTGAAAAAGTCCCGCCTCTTTCTAGTTTCACCAGTTGTATCAGATGATGGGTTAAAAGCCAAGTACAGCTGGAAGGAATTCACAGATAACTAAGTTGACAGAGCAGCAAGATGATAGATTCTGGCTGCAAGGAAGTAATATACATAGCTCATGATAGCAATCCTTTGAAATCTGCAGTATTGACATACTTCCTGACATTCAGCTATTAAAGACAATTCAGCTCCTGTCAGGCCTGCTCTTTTTCAAGAACAGATATTTCTTGGGAATGTTGGCAAAATATATTAGGGCATAATCTCATCACTGTGGGGAAAATGGCTTAAATTCCTTTAAAATTCAGTTAGAAACACAATTTTATGACAGTAGATCAGACTCTTCTCTAATCATTCCTATGGATGAAGAATACAACAATTCAATTCAGAAGAAGAGCCTTCATATTTATTTAGCATGGATTTAATTTAATTCACAACCTAATTGTTCTTGTTGTTAAGTCAGCCCACAACTACTGGCAATGTCCATTGTCAGGACACATTCTTATAGTTAATATTTAGTTCTGTTCCCAAATACTTATCTTTCACTACCCTGTATAGGTGAAGTATAGGGACATCCCTAGGAAAGGGTAAAAAAGCTAAGAGTTTTCAATCATAGAAATATTCATTCTTTGACTATTTTAATCCTTCACCAAGAATGCACCTCATAATATGTTATTTTTCTTGAACACATTTCTAATAAACTGAACCAATGGAACAAATAAATTCCAAACATGATAGAAAATCAGTGAAGATAACAAAGATACTAGAAAGGAATTCTTCTACAATTCTTCTACAGCAAGAACGCCCTCCTTTTTTTTTAATAAGAGCATCAAATGCTTTCCCAAGGTTGCTCAAATTAAGCTCCATGAATCACTCAAAATAATCTGTTTGACCAGTTATGAGTAGCTAATTCCTTACACTTCTGTTATGCATCATATTATCTTTATTGGATTCATGATGAAGAAGTCAGTAAAAAGAATAACAAATATAAAATTCAAGAAGTTTGAATCACTACTTTAATTCGAACTGCATAATATTAATGTATAATGACATATGTGATCCATCCTATTCAGTTCAATGAAACAGAGATCATAAATATGAATGTTAAAATAAAAACAAAAAGACCTATAGACTTCATGATAGCCTCTACAAATTTTTCTGCCTCTAACACAACATGAAATTATATGGACATGGCAAAGTTTATTTCCATTTGATTTTTCTTTCAGATCTATAGCATACTGAACTGTAGATCTGTTATGATTTAAAGCAGCTGTTACTTCTTAGCCATATTATTTACCATTTTTAATATTTTCCTTGATTTGAAGCCTGATAATGCATGTTATGAACCATCATCATCATCAACATTGGTGCAAGGCAGAACAAGACCACCATTTACTAAGGAAGAGATGACTGTGTACATATCAGTTTGGGCATGTAGAAGGAACTACTTGTACTTTCCTTGTGTTTTACAATGAATGATGGAGTTTTCCCCCCCAATAATGTGATGTGTAGATTGAAGTCCACTTGCAGCATAGCTGAAGGAGAATGGAAGGATAGCTATTGAAGTGCTAAGATCATGCTATTAAATTAATCTATATAGGAAGAGTCTATCTATAACTGTGTTCAATAAAACTTTCTTGAGCTGTCCTCTCTGCCATTTCTTTATGTGTTTTTATTTCTTTCCTTTCATATTTTTATCTTCCTATTATTTAGTTGGTGAGCCATCTATTCCCAGAGATTTTAGGAAGCAGTTAGTGTTCTCTAAAGGCACACAGGAGACTCAAATGTTGAGCAAGAGGTATAGCAAAGAATCAATTCTAAGGTTTTCTAAATTCTTCAGTTGAGGGGCTGCGCATGTACATATTCTGCCACACTCACTGAAGATTGTAACCTACATAGGAACACACATACATACAGCATATACCTAATTAATAACATCTTCTAAATCTTTCTACATCTGACTGATACCATACTAACATTTGATAGATGCTTTGGAACAAAGGTTTCTATTGTGATGGTCATTCTATTCCTAACCAGTAACGGAAAAAGGGAACCAATAGGCCAAAAAAATTAAAAACACGAGATAAGATTAAGGAAAGGAAACACATTTAAAACTAATTAACACCCAGATTATTCCATATATTCCTCAATATCTTTCTGTCTTTATAACTCATTCTCAATTCCACCATATGTATAGATCACTTCATATATTGCCTTTTCCACTTTAATCTTCTCATATTTCTTTCTTTTTCAGGATTTCATTAACTTCCAATCAAGACTTTCTCAGACTTTCCTTTCAGAAGTGGAACCTCTCATCAGCTTTGCATCATTTATTAATGCTCTCAGTCTTTCAAAAACAAATCAGTTATAATTTTAAATGTATGTTCAATCTCTTGCCAGGCATTCATATGGAAAAAATTGTGCATAATCTTGAATTTAAAACAAACAGATCATATTCATCATTCTAATTCATCCTTCTACTTCATTCTTGAGAGTCTTCATGGTCCAATCATTTCTTTTGTATTTTGTTGTCTTTTTCCAAGTTATCCATTCATGTCACTTAACACAATACTTTTCTCATATGGATTGAATTCATTTACAATTCTGCACAATTTTACTAACATATCTATGGTTATTCCATTATCATAATTCACTGGACTGTAACATGCAAGATCAACAATTTATAAATTTATATTTCACATGCACTAATAACAAAGATGATACCAATTTAAATTTTCTGACTTGCAATTTAGTACTTTCATTCATGATTAACCTTGTGTCTTTAATATCCTGTAATTGGCCTAGTTATACCTTTTCCGTGTTAATTTTAAATATATTAAAATTTAATTTTAATCAGAAATTGGTTTTATATTTTTGGTTTTAAAATTCAGCCACCATATAATATTTTAAGTGTTTTAAATGTTGTTTGTATGTTTTTTTGAAGAGTATTTTAAATGGCTGTACATCGCCCTGGGTCCCTTCGGGGAGAAGGGAGGTATAGAAATATAAATAATCTTCCATGTACTATGACTTTGGTTAATCAAGATTTACTTAATCCTGTTTAATAAGATAGAAAATATATAAAAACTAGGTTGCCAGCCTTTGTTGTATCTGTACAGCTTTTGGCATTCCCTGCTAAAGGTAAGGTTAGAATTGGCACATCTTAGACAGTATGTTGTAAACACAAAGAAGTCAGTTTTCCTTAGCATGTCCAAACTATTTCATGCAAGTTAGGTTCTTTAATCAGGAGACTATATTGCAAGCCCATGTACTATTGTCTACATCCTACAGTATAAATTGTGTATGGAGTACTGTGACAGACTTAAAACTATGCATAGTAGTATTCCACTTTGGGATTTTATTAACTTGAAACATTAGAGGTATATATCAGATTCTATCTTATTTGGAGCAAGTTAATATGAAATAATTTCCTTTCCTTGAAGTGGAGCAAAATGGTTTGAATACATGCCCATTCAATTCTTCTATGATTTCATTTATCCAGAATCTGGCACCTTGAAATAATAGCAACATGGGGTAATAACAAATAATGAGACTATTAAGCATTTTCATCAGTTATGACATGGAGGGAGATGGAAAGACATTGTTCAGCAATCAAAAACTCTGCCATCAAATCAAAGTCAGCTATGCAGTTGAACTGCTATTGATCAAACCAATCTTGATGCCTTAGGCATAATTTTGTGAGATTGGGGTGGTGGTGGTGAGGAATGAAGAGAGCTGTTTAGTTTTAGTTTAACTCCCATTAAAAGGCTTTACCATATTGTAATTTAAGAACTCATTGTGAGCAACTTTGTGATAGAGTTTTCTAATCTGGCCCAATAATGAGTTTAGATTGTACAACACAATTCATTTCTTACTATTCTTTGGCAATGCTAACAAACAGCTTTAGTCCATTCAGAAAGTGTTATCCTGCTTTATAAACTCCTCTTCTCGTTGCATGAAGAATACTTTTCTTTGTCAATTTAAACATGGTGTTTGTTCTCCCCATCATAAGGTATTCTATAGAAGCAAATGTAATTTTCAAATCATATTACTGAACACATATTTTAAAAGTAAAGTTAAAATCCCTCAAGCTGAGCTAAGTTCCTACTAGTCTTCTACAATGACAGGTCCATTACAGGGTTTTTTTTGACAACAATATAGCAGCCATTTGCCATTACCAAACTTATCCTGAACAGATATATACTTTTAATTTTATGCTGTATGTTGGTATCATTTGGATCAAAGCACTTCCAGAACAATGTAGATTGGATTAAGCCTCTGCACCAGATCACGTAAACTCTGCACAGCTCTATTAAATGACCCGGTGCAGTATGTCTGTATGTGTGTGGGTGTGGATGTGGGTGTGGGTGTGGGTGTACATCATGCCACATATAGTAATCCTCATTCAGCTTTAATCACATTTGGAAATGAAGCAAAACTGTTCAAAGTTTGCATTATGTTTAGTTCCGCACCAGTTAATATTGAGTTAAAATCTTGGGGGGGAAACTGCTAACCACTTCCAACTCATGAACATTAAATGACTGGGTTCACCCAAGGTATTAATTAAACAGAGCTGAGTAGTTTGTGATTTAATACATGATGGGAACACAGCCATGGTCATAGCATAATTGAGGGAGGCAAGGCAATATGCTGCTTCATGCAACAATTAATTTGTTTAGGGCTCATGACTGTGTTTTGCTAATCCAGGTTTAAGATTTAGTATTATATGTGATCCTAAATGTGTTTCAACTAATATTTGCAATGTGGTTCCAGGAAAGTAGTAGAGAATAGGGAACAAATCCAGTAACCAAGATCAATATTTTTGCAATAAGATGCACATACAAATGTGCACCCAATTAAGAATACTGTAATAGTAAGAATAACAACTGCATTTGGACTAGCCTCTTCATGCAAATGTTTGTCTTTTGCTGTACTTTTCTCTGGGAAGTACATTTGTACCACACATCCAGATATGAGGGACACTCTAATCTGTTGCCTCAACAACAAGGATACAAATCTTTTTGCACTGACCACAGAAATACAGACTTTGCAAAAAGGGAGGGGGTGAAGAATGCATTTTTGAAATGAGTGAAAATATTCAGAAAATGCTTTCCATCGCCCACACCCAACATCTGATTGGGGGGCGAGTAGTTTGTGTTGTACTATAAAGATACGAAGGAATGGACGTTTTCTTTTCCAGAAATAGTTTTCATGCCACACAGAACAGCACTAAACATAGTGACTATCAACCCTTACAAAAACTGGGTGAAATGGGAAAGTTAATAAACAGAAGTTGCTAACCTCAGCTTTCTGAACAGTATAGTACAGTTTATAGTGAGCCTAGAAATTGAACAAAGGGAGGGAAAAAATGGCTTCTAGACATTTTCAGCCTATCCTATGAGATGTGTCAAATGTATTATCCGAAAGAGTGAACTATAATAATGAAGACATCCAATAGGCTCAGCACGGTACGCTTTGATGTAAGATTATGCAACCTATCTAAAATAGAGTAAGGGTTGCTCAGCAAAGCAGCTATTGGAAATAATGATCTCCTGGAATTGCTCTTCCATCTTTTTAGGAACCTGAGTCTACCCTGCTACCATCCTCTGAGAGCCTTGACATTTGCAGCCTTGAAGAGACAGGGCTGCAAGATCCAGTGAGATATGGACCTGACACAAACAAGGATGTTTAAAAGAGTTTTTGGACCAAGAAGGTTCAACCCCAGCTCTGTTCAGTTGCCCTTCTCCCCCCCCACAAGCCTAAGTAGAACTGGAACACCCATACCAAGAAAGGGGGGCTGTTTACATCTCTCTTCCCCCCTCAACTCACTCCCTCTCCATCAGTCAGTACATGAACTCAGTATTTGCCTTCCTGTTTTTCTTCTTTGAGGGTTTAAGTATAAAAGGCTGGTCTGAGCTGACAGGCCACTGAATGGAAGGTCCTATAATGATCCATAAAGGATGGTGGGATCTGTCTTCAGAAAAAAAAGAATCTGCGTTTTTATTTAGAGACTTTTCCCATTTGCACTTAAGCATGGCATAAACAAGCATTTTTTTTCCTGCCACATCCTAATATGTGAGTTTTCTACCTTCATCTCATCCCTTGCTTACCTGTGACACAATTTTAAGTTTAGCCTGACATCATCTAAAGACAGCTTTAAATTAAATTAAATTATTAAATCTGGGGGCAAGTTGAGTGACAGCAACTACTTGAAAGAGACAATGGAGGCAGGACAGGGAGGGAGAGCAAATTTCTTGCTGGTATAGTTCCAGCAGCATCCAAGTGCTTTCCAACCAGAGTTAAACATGGCTGGAGGATGAGGACAGGCAAATCACTGATTCATCCTCATCCTTTAATGCAGTTAATGCAGCATCGTATAGCATGAAAGAATTGCAGTTTTCTTTTATCCATACAAATGAACTGGCAGGCCTAGTTTTACCCACTGTTTTAATTTTCCAGGGTAGCTCACAACTACAGCCTGGTTTATGGATCCAGGAAAGAACTTGGATATTCCTAAGGAGCTGATGTGGCATAATTCCTAAAGAGACCGAGTCAGGAATTGGAAAGTCCCAGTTTGAATCTTGCTTCAGCCATAAACTCATTTGATGAGGATAAGCGAGTCAGTTTCTACCCTCCCCTCATGTGCCCTGGGGAATTGATAAGGACAAAAGAAAAAAGCAAGTGAAGGGCGCCAAACATTTGAAACACTAAGCCAGGGTAAGAACCGATATTATTTCTTCCTCACTTATTCAGCAGTGAATCTGGAGGAGAAAAAGGCTTTTGTCCAATCCTCTGTTTGCCTGCCAATAGCAGCCCTTGGCGAATGAGAGACAAAAGACAAACGAACAAAAAGACCAAGTAACATCGAGGAAGGGACAAACCGTAGCATCATTTCAATGAAGCCCTTACACTGATGGAATGACTGTGAAGCAGGGCAGTATCTCCTTCCTGTAAAAAAACATCAGGCAAAGAAGGCATGCCACAAGCAAATCCCTACTCGTAACAAACATTTGCAAAAAAGAATCTTTCTGAAAGGGACAGAGGGAGTCTCTGATTAAACTGATTTAGATGTACAGAGATCATGAGTGTGCCAAAAGGAAAATTTTCCTTTCTATTTTCAGTTGTCAGATTTATAGAATATCTTTAGGAAGCTCCACAGATGACACTGCACCATGTTGTAATGTATGTACTTTGTGTATACAGGTGAAACTCAAAAAATTAGAATATCATGCAAAAGTTCATTTATTTCAGTAATGCAACTTAAAAGGTGAAACTAATATATGAGATAGACTCATTACATGCAAAGCGAGATAGTTCAAGCCTTGATTTGTCATAATTTTGATAGTTATGGCTTATTGCTCATGAAACCCCCAAATTCACAATCTCAGAAAATTAGAATATTGTGAAAAGGTTCAATATTCTAGTCTCAAAGTGTCCCATTCTAATCAGCTAATTAAGCCATAGTATCTGCAAAGGGTTCCTGAGCCTTTAAATGGTCTCTCAGTCTGGTTCAGTAGGAATCACAATAATGGGAAAGCTTTCTATAGAAATTTCCTTTCATTCAACTTTGGGAGTTAAAGGGCACACTCAGAATTTTGAGAACATCTTATTGATATTCTCAAAACAGTTGTCATAGTGGGTGTGGTTAATCACAAAATGCTGATTTCTCAGAAAGCAAAATCATCCAGTTGTTCTTCAGCCTTCTCTAGCCTCCCACAATATTCTTTATAACTTCAGTTTAGCTTTGTGGTTTTTGTTTCATTTTTTTCTTTCTGATCCAAAGAATACACTTCCAAACACAACAAGGAGTTATAATCACCCACTGTTTTATTTCTGAAATGTTTTAAGGTCTGTATGGGGCCTGGAAATATCCCTGGATATAAATATTAAGTTTAAAGTTGGTCCTTATTGATTGATTAATAATGGTCGATTGGTTAATTGAATGATTGGTTGGGCTGTAAAACCATTTAATCTTATACTGTCCAATGAACATTTTAAAAAGATATCTGCGACTGTCTAATATTACTCTGGCACACTCTTTCCTCTGCTTAATGCAGAACTTGTGGCTGTTGAGAGTCAGAGGGTTCGTATATATTTGCTTTCTGGTGGTCACGCCACCTGATGGTGGGATGAAGAAATCACCAGTTATTAATTGCAATATAGAAAATTCTAAAAATATCCAAATATCAGACCAATATAGAAATAATAAAGATCAGGCATGGACTTATATTACGATTTATATATACTGATATTCGGACTGCCTTGGCAGCCACAGCCTAGACAGCTATTATGCAAAATGTATCTCGGTCTACAGAAGCAGAAGGAGCATGGGAAGTGACTCAGATGAAGCCCTCCCTAGTTTTCTGGAAAGTGAAAGTAAAGGAGGGAAGAAGTGCTTTTTAACAGAAGAGATTCTGTTACTCTAACCTTACAGAAAGAGTAGTGTTAGAACTCATGGCAGATTCTTTTTTTTAATTGCCTGGTCTACCTTGAAAGGCTGACACTTTCATACCAGCTACACTTAGAAACTTTCAATATAGTTGCAGAGAATTTAAACAGCAAAAGATAAACTGCTTATTAGCCATCAAAACACAGAACATGGGTTCTCGGCCTAATTTCAAAAAGTGCTTGTTAGCCTACTTGTATAAGTCTTGGGAGGGGAGGAAGAGAGACAGAAGAGGATGACAGAAATATAGTACATTAATGAAGTCTCTGTGTGCATGCATGGCCACGTGTGCATGGGTGCACAGGTGTGTGGACATTTAATTAAAATATAGAACGTTGTCAACCAGCTCTGCTTGCCTTTTGCATTTATTTCCCATGACTGGCACATGGCCCACCATAAAGGAATAGGGCAGTGATGCGTAACCTTTTAAACATCGAGTGCCCGGATGAGTTGCAACAAAGGAGTCATGGCTCGTGAAGTCATCGCTGATGCCACTACTCTTTTTCTGAGCATGCACGTGGCCCCATGACATCATTGCCTGATGTTGCTAATCCTTTCTGAGCATGCTCAGCTCTGGGGTGATGCTGGGGTGACTTAGCTCGTGTGCCAGCAGAGAGGGATCTGCGTGCCCGCTTGGCATACGTGCCATAGGTTTGCTATCACTGGAATAAGGCCTTCACCACAAAACTATTTCCAATTCCTGTGGTGGAACTGGCTTTGAAGCAAACATGCATCGGATTATGCTGTCTATATAAAATAATACAATTTTGCAAGTTTGCACAATTCCTTATTCACAAACTTTCTGAATGCTTGATAAATTTGCTTCTCAGTAAACAAGGGCTAAAAAAAAGATTGTGCGAAAGGTAAGCTGTGCCCCCTGCTTCATAGCTCTAGAGCTACCATAATTTGTTCATTTAGGTAATCACATTTTCCTCACTTAAGCTTGGCAGGAGATCGTCTTTAAGCCAGTGACATCTAGCAATGATTTTAAGGAAGTGCACTGCGTGAAACTAAGATCTGACTTTCCATTTTCTTGGCTCATAATGATGTTATTTAAGTTCTTTTTTGAAGTGTGTGAAAATCATCCTAACCGATGACTGCAACTTACTGACTCCTCCAGGGCCTATCTTCTGCTCATCAGTCAATCTACTGCTGTGGGTTAAAATGAAAAAAAGAATGTTTCTTCTGGACCTGTACATTTCTAAAGCTTCAAACAATAAATGGCTCGAACGAGCTAAACCGAAGCGCCTCATGCTGACTGTGGCATTTTCGCGAACTCCTTATAAAATGGCAAGGATGCTGAGCAACAGCAGCATTTCCACTTACTTTGCTCTTAACTGCTGTTTAATGAAGATTGAAAAGAAAGAACTTGCATTTTGTAGCACCTTTTTACTCAGGAGCCTGGCAGCTCTACCCTCGGCAGCCTTAGCATCCATTTCTTAGTTTTCTTTCCTCTTCCCTGGAAACTAGAAAGGAAGTAGAGGCTCTCATCCCTTCCAATATATATTTGTCCCACATGAAGGAAAGGAGATAATGGCTTTTTTTAGCTTTGTTTATCAAAAAAAGTACTTATACCATAACAAGAACAAAAAAAGTTGTTTATTCTCATTTTTTAAAAAAAGGATTGAGTGCTTCTAAAGCAGTCTACTCACTGTCATTTTTTGAGCAGATCATTTTGGTAGTGCTCCTTTCATTCCAGAGAATTAAGAGCAGGGCTGGAACCTTTAGCAAGGCAAAAAATCATACAAATGTGGTGGTGGTTTGAAGCAAACTGATGTGGCTTCTTTACACAGTCATTATTAAAACAAATTACCTCTTTTTGCATAATAGGTGAATTACAGACAATGAATTCCCAATGACTGTTGCTGATCCACTTTCAAATGTTGTAGTACTTCCTAGATAAATTGTACTGCACCACTCAGAGGTTTAATTCAGCATGTCTGGAAACTAACAGGTCAAATAAAGCCTTTTTACTGGTATTGTTTCAACTTTGGCGCCCAGAATTCTTTGTTTAAGAAAAGGACAATCCATTTGACCTGGCTTGCCAATTTTGCTATTATTATTATAATACACCTGAAGAGTAGCTGCAATAAATGCTCTTAAAATAGGATTTTTAAATAAAAGAATGTAAAATACATTACTGACATTACCATTTCCCTTTCTTCCTGAAATGCAGAGCATCAAATATAACTTGTATATTGTTCCTTCTCTGATTTTGTTTGACATATAAATATATGACTATATATATATAGAACAGATTCTAACTATATTTTTAAAGCATCCTAGTGTTTTAAAAGATAGCCTTATGAAAATATTATTTTAGACTTGCTAATATTAAAAACATACTCCTATGAGAAAAAAAGTCAATTCTTTTTTACTAAAATGTTCCTGCATTGTCATTACCTCAGCTTAAAATAAAATAATAAGACTGGAATCAGACATACTAGGGCTTATTTTACAGTTAGCTCTTATTCTCAGGAAAACAGGTAGCATGTCTGTCAATTTAGAATTGGAAGTGACATCACCGGAACAGTGCTGAATTTGTTTGTTTGTTTGTTTATTTAGATTTATATACCACCCTTCTCCCAAAGGACTCAGGGCGGTGTACAGAAAACAT
>JANHFO010000218.1:20672-34638 GCA_032468095.1 Pareas carinatus
GAAAATAAGACCTAGTGCATCTTTGGGTGCAAAAATTAATATAAGACAGTGTCTTATTTTCGGGGAAACACGGTAGTTGGCAATGCCTAGCCATCAAGGCCCAATCCTCCCATTAAGAACTCCCAGGGTTGTAAATTGGGAAAACATCTTGGAAAAAATAATTGCAAGAAAATTAGATGTGTATGTGAAATCATCAAATATGATTAGAGGAAATCTTGGCCTTTGCTATGAAACATGGTGGTGGAAAGAAAGAATATCTGGGTGATTGGAAGACATTTCAGCACACTCACTGGTCTATGAACTTTTTGTTCATTTTATCACACATCAGAGGTGTTTTTACCCTATTCATTCACTTGTAAAAAATTCTTCTAAATGAGAAGAATATTTTGATACTATGAAACTTACATAATGGCTATTTGGATCTGTTGTAAGAACTCTGTGAAAGTTATCTCCTAGTTTCTTTGCTAAAAGTTAGTGCTAGAATTTTTTAAATAGTCATTCTGAAAAGATGATTACTGAAAGTTTTACTAAATCTGGTTTTATGAAAAGATTCCAAACCTCTGACAAAATTAGATTGTTAGTAGATTTATTATCATTATGTGCTGATAGAAATAAAACATTTGGCATGATTAGATACCGAAAAAACTTATAAAAGCAAGAAAAAATAGTATACCACTGGATATGCTAGTGATGTGAAAGATGGAGCACAACTTTAAGGAAATTAAACTTTATCAAAGTAACAATTGTTGACTTTAAACAATTGTTGACAGAAACTAATAGCACATATTTTACAAGGATGTTGAATTACAGAGTGGGGAATTCTTGGTCCCTGATTTGCTGTCAGGATCTTGGGACATAGAGAAAACTGCAGGAGTGCAGTTTCATTGCTAGACAGATATTTTTATATTTTTCAGAGGAGGCAAGGGTTATTTTTTCCCAGCAAGAAAAAAAAGACAATTACTGTTAATTTGTTAGTAAATAATGATACTTTTAAAATTTGAAATATTATAGAAAGAATATGATTTATTCAAAACAGTCAAATGGCACTACTAGCTGTTTGTACCCATGCTCTGCTACGGGTTTTTAAAAATTCTGCATCCTTCCTCCTTTCTTTTTCTTCTTTCACCCTCCTGTCTATAACACAATGGCCAGCTAATTATCACAATCAGCTGATCATTGGGTGAGGCCGGGGAGCTATAAGACTCACAGTGAAATGCTTCCCTGCCTGCCAGTCCTCTTCTCAGGGATTGGAGGGAAATCCCGATCAGCAGCTGCTCAGCGACGTCCTTAGAGAAGCAAAGGTGACTAAGCAACTGCCTGAAGGGCTATGCTGATCAGGATTTTCCTCCAGTCTCTGACTGTAACAGGTGGAGGACCTGTGATAACAATGGCCATTACTATGGCCATCAGCTCAGTAGCATTGTTATCACATCTCCTTCACCCATTAGTCAGAGACTGGAGGGAAATCCTCATCAGCATAGCCCTTCAGGCAGTTGCTTAGTCACCCTTGCTTCGCTAGGGGCCCCACTGAGCAGTTGCTTCAGAGGCAAAGAAACTCCAATTTGCTTGAGTCTTGGCACATGTGCAATAGCTACCTTAGCCATGTTTGACAATAAATGATAAATAACTCATTTAAAAATATTTTTTTTCGGAAATTTTTGTTGCAATTTGCTCCTAGATGGGAAGCAAAGGTATGTAGGAAGTGTCAGTAGTACAGCTTTTACGGTTTTTGAGATATATTGATGAGTCAGATGTAAGTGAGTGGGAAATGAATGATGAATGAATTGTTTTTAGGTTTATTGCTATAGATATACAAATAATTAAATTATTTGTTAATTTCCTTTTTGGTCCTTGTGCTTATCAGCTTGTGATCTTATGGAAGGTTAAGTGTTATAGGAAAGTTTTGATCTGTAAATTGATACATATCAAATTAACAATTCAGTGTTATTCTTTTTCTTTTAATGGATAATATAGACAAAGTCTAAAATGGAGACCAGGCGTAAGTTAAATTATAAAAAGATGGTATCAAGTTCTAGTAGTTTCTTATGATTATATATTATTGCCATGGTGAACTTGGTTCTGTGAAGGAAATTAAAGCTTAAAGATCCCTAGATTTAATTTGTGTGTAAACTTAATAATAGCATTTTGAGATTGTAGAAGAATAGTAAAATATTAATTGCACTGTAAAATTGGAAAATTCCTTTTTACTATTTTAATATTACCTTTTCTGTTTTTTTAATCTATAGATAGTGTTGCCTAGGAGTTTTCCTCCAACAGACATTTCAAATAAAGGAAAGTTTTTAAGTTTTGTTCTTAATCGTTTGCTTTGTTTAAAATACTTAGTGAAACACTTGGTCTTTTAAAAGATAATTGAATGTTAATGAAACTTACATTATGCAGTGAGGAATTCTTGCATTTATTTTAGTTATAAAATAAACTGAGCGATGAATAAAAATATTCTGATTTTGTATATTGGTTTCTTTGGAATAGGGCAGGTTTCATAGTTTATTTTTATTAAAGTAAATCTCAAGATAAACCATTGAGTTTCTTGGGAGGCAGGTGCCTTTTTCTGATTAGAAAGATTGGCTATCTTGGTATGCTATAGAATGATGAAAAGATATGTAGTAAAACTAAAATGAGTTTATTTAATTTGACTGTAGCTGTTCCTGATGGATAATTTTAGCCAGCAACTTGACATAGATATTAAACAGGAGGGGCAGGAGCAATGAAAATGAGATTTCTCTCATCTCAAGGCCCACTGGCTCGATCTTTTTCCCTTGACAATATCTGACCTGCCCATTAAGAAAGAAGGAGAAACACTAGAATACTCTGACATCTGTTCTGAATTATTGCAGGTGTTCCAGAAGGATACCATGATCAATAGTATTGAAAGTTACCAAGAGATCCAACAGAGCCATGTGGATGGAACTATCTGTTGAGTTCTTATCCTGTTAATACTTTAGTTTAAACCTAGCTTCAGTTAGGCTGAAGCAGGAAAATAAACAGCCGTGATTGGCCAGCTTACTGATAGCTTCCAGTATAAAAGGGAGAGCTGTCAGTGAACTGGCTGTTGGATGTGTGGAGCTTCAAATAAAGACAGAAGTTGTTGCAAGCCATCTCTTGACCATGACCCTTTATTCACCAGACTCAATAGTGGTGATGAGGACGGGATAAAGGGCAAGAGCCGAAAAGAGCTGACAATTAGCCATCCAGCCAGGCACTCAGAAGAATGTCCACAAAACAGTCATTTTAATGGCTTCTTTCCACTCACTGGCCCTTCTTGATCAACTAGTCTGTGGAGTCCGCAACATTTGTCTATGGCAGCGACTCCTGGCCAAGGCCAATTTAACCTGCAATCTGCCCTGGATGAGGCTCAAGCTACAGAAACATCCATCCAGAATCAATGCAGAAGGGCATGACCATTTCAACAAAGCCCAAAGTTGCCATTGCCATGCACCAAGAGTGGTGCGAATCTGACCCCTTGCCCAGCAGTGACAAGGAAGCCACCGCAAATAAAACATCGAAACAGAAGGGGGCACCATCAGACATTTGGGAGATCTACTGTGCCAGCTGCAGCAGGTCTCATCAGTGGAAACGTGCAATTTCCGCAAAGCTACATGCCGCCGTTGCAACCAGAAGGGAGACCTGGCCTAAGTCTGCTGAGCTGCCATTCCTTTCAGCCACTGAAACGATTCCGAGGCAGGCAAACTAAAGGCATGGAAGCCTAAGAAACATCATCACCATTCCAATACAGCAGAAACAAACCAGAACAGAGTAGCCAGAGCTAATGCATCTTGTCTTAGAAAGCTGTTAATCTCCATTCATTTGGAGAACTCTCCATGTGAAATAGAGTTTGACACAGAGTCTTCAGTAACTATTATTTCAAAAAGACCCTAACAAAGATTCTTCCTGGGGTCAAGGCAAGCCAATTGGAAAAGCCCAACCTGAAAATCTCTGACTACCAGTGAAACAGAATTCCCATTTTGGAGTCGGTTCACCTCAATGTGCGATGTCACCAGTTCCAGGGGTCACTCTCAGCCATGGTAGCAAATGGGGACCTTCCCAGTCTGCTTGGGTTTGACTGGTTTGATTCCTTGGGGTTAGGAATCATCAGGATCCACGCGATCACCACATCCAGTGTCGAAGATTTCCTGACGAAATTCCAGGACATATTTGATGAGAGGTTAGGTACGTTTAATGGGACCCCAATTTCCTTCTCATTAGACCCTGCAATAGCCCCCATTCACCTCAAGCCTCATCAAGTGTCATTTGCACTCAAACCATGAGTAGACACAGTGCTGGATAAGCTGATCCAGCAGGACATATGGGAACCCACAAATCATTCATGTTGTGAGACCCCAATTGTCACCCAATCAAAAAGGATGGTTCAGTGCATATCTACACTGACTATAAATGCACAGTCAACAAAGTCTTGCATCAGAATGCCTATCCAGTTCCTATAGTGCAGCATTTACTGCGCAATATTGGCCCTGGAAAAATATTCACTAAATTGGACCTCGCACAGGCATACCAACAACTACTTGTTGATGGTGCCACCGCAAAGATCCAAACCACTATCACTCATAGTGGGGCATTCCATTGCAACTGGCTTTAATTCGAAATCAATGCAGCCCCAGGAATTTTTCAAGTCTTGATGGAATGCCTGCTTTGTAAAATTCCTGGGGTCGCCCCTACCTTGATGATGTTCTTGTCGCAGCAATGGATGAATGTCAGCTAATTGACCATCTAAGGGCAGCCCTAACCAAGCTTAGGAAAATGGGACTCAGGGCTAAGAAAGAAAAATGCAGCATAGGGGTGCCTGAAGTGGAGTTTCTAGGATTTGAGGCTAACGGTTCTGGCATACACCCTATGGCCGACAAACTAGAGGCCATTCAAAAAGCCCTGACCCCTAAGAATAAGGCCGAATTACAGGTATTTTTAGGCCTCCTTAATTTCTATAGCTTGTTTTTAAAGAACAAGGCATCAATTGCTGATCTATTACACCAGCTGCTGTCAAAAGCCTGCCCTTGGGTCTGGGGTCCTAAAGAAGCCACAGCTTTTGCAGCTGTCAAGAATCTGCACTCCAGAGACAGTTTCCTGATCCAGCACTCAGCAACCATGCTACTCGTGTTGACATGCGATGCCTCACTCGTGGATGTAGGGCAGTGCTCAGCAATAAGCTGCCCAATGGGACTGAAGCACCAGTTGCATTTTACTTTCATACCTTATCCAGCACCATAAGAAACTACAGCCAACTGGACAGGAAGGCACAAGCTCTAGTTGCGGGAATCAAATGTTTTCACATCTACCTTTTTGGTCACGAATTTGAATTAATCACCAACCACAAACCTCTGCTGATACTATTGGCAGAGGATAAGCCCACTTCAGCCACCTTATTGCCACGATTGCTCAGGTGGACAACTTTCTTTACAGCATATTCTTACAAGCTCGTGCACCGGCCCGGGCAGATTATGGGACATGCTAATGCCATTGTTCAGTGCCCATTGTTACATTGTGTGGATGACCCATGCCCCGAGGTCCCGGTTTTGCTCATCAACTGTTTGGGCCAAGGCATTGCAAATCATCGGTGGTCACCAAGGAGTCCACAACCAACCCCACACTCAGAACACTCATTTGAGTTTGAAAGGGGTGGCTTAAGGACTGAGTAACTGAATGTTTTACACCTTTTGTAAACAGGCGTTCTGAACTGTCTGTGCAAGGGGAATGTCTGTTGTGCGGGGAAAGAGTGATAATTGCAAGTAAATTACGGAAACCCTCTATGACGGCCATTCGGGAATTGTGCAAACGAAGGCCCTGGCCCATAGTTATGTATGGTGGCCTGGTTTAGATAAGGAGATCCAGGCCTGGGTAGGGTCCTGCCGGCCTGATCAGGATTCATAGTCTAGCCCGCCCAAAGCACCAGTAGTGAAATGGGAGAGACCCAGGGGACCCTGATCATGAATTCATATCGACTTTGCAGGCCCATTTCATGGGCAAAATTTCTTAATAATAGTTAATGCTTATTTCAAATGGCTGGAAGTAAATCTTATGCAATCTACCACGGCTGAAGCAGTCATCAGGGTGCTCTGGAGGCTTTTCTGTACTCATGGAATTCCTGATATTTTGGTCTCAGATAATGGGCCTCAATTTACAGCCACCAATTTTGAGGGGTTCCTAGCACAACAGGGGATCTGGCACACTCTCTCAGCACTATTTCACACGACCACTAACGGAATGGCTGAACGCGCTGTCCGATCTACCAAAGAGGCACTCAGTCGATTGGCCCCTGGTGACAGGCAAGCTCGGATCGATAAATTCCTTTCGGTCCAACACATAACCCTGTCCGCAGCAACTGGTCAAAGCACATGTGAGCTATTGATGGGTAGAAAATTAAGATCTGTACTGGACAGATTAAACCCAAATTTTACCAGTCATAGGAATTCTTACAACGAAGACAAATTTAGAAAATTCACAACCAGGGAAATGCAGAAGGGCCCATTTGGTTACCTGGGTGGATAGAAACCATAACCAGGCCTAGGTCCTACACAATTAAAATGGCTGATGGAAGACTCTGGAAAAGGCACATAGACCAACTACGTAGCCGTGAGCCAACTATCAGCCAGACCCTCACACTAACTGACATAAACAATCCCCATGAAAAACTCAGTGCTAACTATGTCCCCCCAATCTCTGAAAGGTACTGGAAAATGACTTAGCTGTTCCTGGAATCCAGTGACATCAGCCTGACCACACAGCCCAGACAGACCTCGAGGCCCTGCCTGAAAATGCCCAGGCAGTTCCAGTGGGGCTTCCAGAGGGAGGAGCAGAGACAGTCACTCAGCCCGGAGCTGCTCTTTCAAATGAGCTGCACAGGTCTTCAAGGCACAGGACATGCCCCGTGTACCTCCAGGACTATGCATGCTAATCAGAAGAGCCCATCTAAAAGGGGAGGGGTGTTGTATTCTTACCCTGTTAATGCTTTAGTTTAAACCTAGCTTTAGTTAGGCTGAAGCAGGAAAATAAAGAGCTGTGATTTATACTGGACAACTTCCTGACTCTGCTAGAGTTTATCAATAAGCACAACCAATGCCAACTTAGTAGCATATATTGGTAGGGAATGTGAGTGATAAGGATCTAGAAAATTTGTACCCTCCAAAGCCATTCAAAGCTGTAATTCTATAATCTTCTCAATAACTCTCGCCCCCAAACTGTTCGTAACAGTTAGACTGACTGAAAAACTTTTGGGAAAAGCCCAATCACATAATATCATGAATATAATCTCAAGAAGTTTGTTGAAAGAAATTTGAAAAAATAAACATTAAAGAACTTCAAGAACAAAGCATATTTTTATTTTACATGAAATATTTCTCCTAAAATATTTTTTCCAGAACACAAAAACTCAGTAATTGAGAAGTAAATTCTAATATGTATTTTATGAAAATGAATAGAATCTAGAGGTTAATTAGGGAGGATAAAATTGTGTTTGTGTGTGTGCCTACGTGTGTGTGCATGAAAGAGAGAGTAAAACTGAATTAATCATGCTGATAAACAACTTCATGGGAAACAGACAGTACCACTGAGTAAGCATTTAAATTAGAGATGAAAAACATTGTGCTGTATTATGGCCAGACATAAGGATATTAGAATTCATATCATCATGACTGCACAATCCAATACATTTTGCATAAAAATTCCAGCACATCTAATCCTCAGCTTTATATCATTGTATAATTCAAATGGTCAGGAAATCATTCTCACATATTAGGCTGATATTTTAAACGTGTGATGCAGATATTTGAATTTATAAATGAGACATCCATGTACTGTTCATGGATTCAGTTATACACAAAGAGATTCCTTGTTCAATCATCTACATGGATGTGGCGATTGTGTTGGAAGAATAAATCTAAATTTTCGGGTCGGATTTTATGATTATTTGTCTTCTGTTTTTAGTGGAAATTGCTTAATGAGTAGTGCATTTCTAAAATTTGTATAACATTTTAAAATTAATATTTAATTCAGACATGACCTTTTTGTGGGTTGATTTCTGGCGGATAACAAAAGAAATAAAATATGAGGGTAATTCGGAAAAAAACCTCTGTGTGGTTATCAATGATAGACACTTGCAGATACAGAATTTTTATCATACACATTAGAAAACTACAACAATATATTACTTTTTGACATAATCACCATTCAAATTGAGGAACTTTTCATAATGTCTTACAAGGTTTGAAATTCCTTCTGCAAAGAAATCTCCCTCCTAGGAATGAGGCCAGAACTAAGAACATCAGCTATCTGGACCACTTGTGGGAAAACCTTTGTTTGAATTATTGAATAGTCAGTCTACTTACTAACTATTTATTCCATTTTTTCAGTCAGCCATTTCTTCCTCCAGAACTATATCTCCATGGGACACTTTTGGATATTATCAACTGTTTCACTAAATGCCAGCATTACTAATTATTTGAAAGCTAGGGTAAACCTGACCATGTAGTTCAAAGGTAGGTTTGCTAAACTTCTATTCCAAGCACTTGGGCTACCATACTTTAAGGAGATGATTTGGTGATCCCCTCCCTCAATTACTGAATGGTAACAATGAATAGAAGGAGAAACCAAACCAGGGCAATCTACCAATTGTTACTCTTAAACTGTCCTATAGTAAAGTTGTAAAATCCACTTTCACATCCATGGTTGGGCAAATTAGAGTTTTAAAGGTAACTAATTATGCCTGCATGTTTTTCTGCCAACTCAAGAACAGGAGGGAGACATTAGTATGGTCACCAGGATGAGCTGGAGAAAAGTGTATTTGAGTCTTTCTCCACTTTTTTCTGACTAGATCTTATTTCAATGTAATTTTTATTTATTTTTGTCCAGTGAAGTCAGTGGCCTAGAACAGGGGTTGCCAATCCCTGCTGTGAGAACTGGCACTGGTTTGTGGCATGCCAGCAACTGGATCGCACAAACAAGCCAAGCCCCATCTGAGGGATGCAAAACCATACCCCCCTCTGGTCCATGGAAAAATCTTTCTCCGTGGAACCTATCCCTGGTGCCCAAAAGCTTGGAGGCCACTGGCCTAGGATATCTGTTAAGTTCAGCGGCAAGGAAAGACAGGAGCCTGGATCTCAACAAGGTTTCGTTTATTCAGAACTGAAACTGTAACCAAAACTGCGCTCTGCGCTATAGTAACTGGAGCTCTACTTATACGGAGCTCCCAAACAACCATAAGCCAATCAAACACTGGAACTGGACAGTCGCCGAGCTGTCTCAGCTCCGATGAGGGGGCGATTACAATTTGGTAACTTCAGGCAAGCCTGAGAGCCAGACTTGCCGGATCCAACAATATCTGTGGGGAAATTCAAAATATTAAAATGAATACTGAAACTCTATTTAGTTTAATAGAAATTACTATGTTTTAACTGATTAGCAATACTAAGATGTCTGAAGCAGATGTTGAAAATGTTGGCTGACTGCCCAGAAGATGTTTTGGCTAATCTTGTCTTTGATTATTCCAAAAATGGTTTTCATCAAACCATAAAAAAGCAAACCTCCAGCATTAGAAACTATTAAAATGATTTAGCTCCATGTTCAGCTAAATACATTAAGACTGTGATGTAAATACCAGCACTTCCCTACTTAGTGTTACACATATTTTCCAGCTGCTCATTCATTGAGATAGGAAAAAAATGATCAAAACATCTTTTTGTTATACCTACACTGCATGAGGTTATGTGAACCAATGTCAAGCTGAAACCAAGAGACAAGGCACTGAGTATCCAAAAGAATTTATTTGCTTAAATCTAATAGATGGAGTCTTGCCAAACTAAAGCCATAATTGTCTAATATGCAATATATTCTAAGAATTTCTAGGGTGTGGTTATCATGAACTTCTTTTTTCCTCCCCCCTCCAGCCTGAGACTGCACAAGATTTTCACTTGATGTCCTAGGAAAGTTTTGAGTTGGCAAAATCTTCCTCCTCTGATTTTGCAGGTGCACATTCGATCACAACCAATCATACCACAGAGAATGATATGGCATTTCTGGTAGCATATTCTAGTGAAATTTGGGGAGTTCACATGATCTGTGAGAAGCCACTAATACTTAGCTATGATTTAGCAAATTGTCCTGTGAGACAATGAGCCCACTTCTATCAATGAAGAAAGATCTGGAAAAGAAACATGAGCCCCAAATGAGTCAATTATGATTATATCAACACACATACTGGGAAGACTCTGCACCTAGATGGATTAAAATGTCAGTTTGGAATAATTAAAGAATAGATAAACAGTGCATGCAATATTATATATTTTAAAGTACCATTTGTTGTTTAACAAATTGTATTGTTTCTGAAAGACATTAAACATGAAAAGATGTTGTCAAACTATGGGATCATAGGTGTAATGAGGGAGTCTCCTGAAAGCCAAAGTTGACAATCTAAATACATTAAATTGAAGCACTTTAAAGAGGTCTGTCATAAATGTTCTTTCCATGTTATAAAGCTATTTGGATATAAATGCTTTTAATGTTTGAGGTGATAGCAAATGAATAGTATTATGGTGGGAATCCAACATCCTCCTCTTCTTCTCCTATATCACCAGGAGAATAACATGACCTTGTTTCTCTTTATTACAATTTTATTTTTAACTACACATAAAAGATAATGTGTCTCAAAATTAAAAACAAGAAAGTTTTCTCATGTGAGCTCTACTAGCATACATTGTAAGCCAGGTTCTTCTCTTACCTCAGACACAATTCAGACTTTCCTTATTAACTCTTTTCTCCAGAGACTATGGCTAGGACTAAAATTAGATTTGTCGGCTGCAAGAGAAATTGCATAATAAATACTGTGTTAGACTTGTGATCTTTAAAAGCACACAAAAAGAAATCTAGAAGCCACAATGTTAGCCCTTTTAGCAATTATATTAGCAATGGAAGTTTATAACGAAAAAGAGGTGAGAATGAAGTTACTATAATTAGAATTGAGTTGAAATTATCTATTTGGTTCCTAATTTTAGTATTTAGCTTTACTTGGGGGAAGGAAAATCATCTATTTTTAAGAAGAGTCCAACAATGATTTCTGTATTATAAGCAAACTACCCGATGTAAAACCTCACAAAGTCAATTTGTGGCTTTAGAGAAATTACGTGTTATATCCCTTTTGGACTGTGGTTGCAACTAACGAACTATATCTGGATGCTCTTCAAACATTCAGGATTATGAAGCTGTACCCTAGCAAGTGAATAAATAATAGGATGGAATGATGGGTTAAGACATAATTTGGAATGTTTCTTCAGGTATGTGAATTTTTTACATGAACTTGGATATTGTCCAAGAAGAGCTGTTGCAGCCAACCAGATTTCTGAATATGCTTTTTAAGTAGCCGTCCTCAATCTGATGATTTCCTGATTTCTCTGGACATCTGTCTCTGAATTCTAGTATGGCAAGATAAGAGAAGGCTATAAATGATTTTAGAATACAAAGTCTCAGTGAGCATGCAGCAGAATAAGCAAATAATATAATGTGATCATAATATGGTCAGTCAACCCTCTTATATATAGGGGTCTTCCTAAATATAAGAGGGTTGACTGACCACTTTGAAGACAGCAAACAAATATTAGAGACCTTCCACTCTGACAAAGTTCACAGTCCAAGCCCTCAATCTAAATCAGCTGGTTATAGCCTAAACTGAGTTCGAACTTCTGAGAATTGCTGATTTGTTATAAAGCTAAATTAATCATAGAATTTTATTTTCAATTTTATTTTATTTTATTTTGATGTTCATAATTAAAGGCAACAGTCATTACCCAATATTGCGTTCACCATTTCTGTTTTTATGCATTCATGTACCTATTATAATATTTATAATTTACATTCTAATGTATAGTTGTTGACTGAGGTGATATATAATAAAATTAGGAAACTGATTTCTCATAAAGGAAGTTGACGGGAAGTTGAGAAATACAGGTAGTTCTCGATTTATGTCTGCAAATGAGCCCAAAATTTTCATTGCTAAGAAAAACAGTTGTTAAGTGAATTTTGCCCCATTTTATGACCTTTTTTTGCCATAGTTGTTAAATGAATTACTGCTGTTATATTAGCAACATGCTTATTAAGGGAATCTGGCTTCCCCATTCACTTTGTCTATTTGAAGTTTGCAAAATGTGATCACATGATCCTGGGACATTGAAACTGTCATAAATACAGGTCATTTGCCAAGTATCCAAATTTGGATCATGTGACCATGGGGATGCTTCAATGGTTATAAGAGTGAAAAACAGTCATGTCATTTTTCATTGCTGTTGTAACTTTTAACAGTCATTAAATGAATGGTTGTCTGTCAAGGACTGCCTATATGAAAAGTAAATAAATAAAATACAAAAATACAAGGTTCATGGAAATTAAATAAGTCTTGGTGTGACCATCACAATGTTATGAATGTGATTTGTTTTGTAACAAACTTTGTTGCCCTTAGAGTACTGGATATATTAGGAAACAGAGCATGTGCACAGAGCTGGGGAAGTGCATGATGATCTTATATCACCATTTTGACAGATAATTTCTGATTGTTTAGAAACTCTTTTGATAAGTGGCACAAAAATTACAGGTGTAGACAACTGTGAACACGCATAAATGAGTACACCCCAACAGATTTTTCAGGAAACATTTACTTTACTTTCAGAATCAACATTTCCTATGGGGCACTATACTACAAAATACTCCCGTAAATGTGCACCATTGATTACAAACAAGATTTGTTAATTTGCACATACACACACAAGTATTTTTCCTAATAAATTTATTCAAGACCATGTTGCAAAAATGAATACACCACAATTAAAGTCTTAGGAGCAAAGCTACACTGTAGACAATATAATCTTAATTAGCAAGAATTCAACTACAGGTGAGTTCAATGATTCATTAAGCAGGTGTCCAGCAGACAGTTGCTTATAAAAGGGTGTTACTTAACAAAGAAAACCCCTTCCAATTTCATGCTGTCATCAATGGCACCACATGGAATAGAAATGTCACTAGACCTGAGAAAGAAAATAATTTCTTTACACAAGGAAGGTGAAGGCTACAAGAAGATCAGCAAAGGTTTACTTATCAGTCAGAATACTGTAACAAAAATGATACCAAAATTTAAAAAAGTGTAAGTGCAACCATCTCACAGAGATGTCGAGGCTGTCCACGGAAGTTAACACCTCAACAGGAGTGTATTCTGATGAGAAGGCTTGAAGAAAATTGCAATGCAAATTTACTACAGTTAACTAAAGAATAAGAAAACCAAAGTGGGTTGACTGTTTCCTGTGACACAATAATGGTGTACCAGTGCTTTTTTTTTAAGAAAAAATGTGCTGAAACTCATATCTTATTAATCTTTTATTTAAAAAATAATATATTCAGTTCTTAACATAAATTGAATTTATTGTATTTAAGCCAAAAAAAGGTGCCAGAACTGTGTTTCAGTGCATTTTATGACAAAAAAGCACTGCAGAGGAATGGCATGCATGGGTATCATCCATGATGGAAGCCTCCCCTAAAGCCTATGCACAAAACAGCCCGTTTAGAATTTTCCAGGGCCCATGTTGAAAAAGAAGACTATTGGGACACTGTACTCTGAAAGGATGAGACCAAGATAAATGTTTTTGGAATTGATGGCTTCAGAATTGCAAAGGTCATTGCAAAGGTGAGGAGTACAAAGAAAAATGCATGGTGACTACAATGAAGCATGGTGGTGACAATGTCCTTCTGTGGAGCTGCATGAGTGCTGCTGGTAAAGGGGAGCTGCATTTCACTGATGGTATCATGAATTCACTGTTCTTTATTGAAAGAGAAAATGCTACTGTCACTCCATGCCCTTGGTCGCCGTGCACTTTTCCAACCTGGCCATGATCCAAAACACACATCTAAGGTCACTGTTGCATTTCTGAAGAAGAACAGGGTGAAAGTGATTCAGTGGCCAAAT
>JANHFO010000218.1:75899-87130 GCA_032468095.1 Pareas carinatus
TTGTATAGTTACTTATTTGCATCTGTTTCTCTCTGTTCAGTATGTTTTATTCTGTGGTGTTTTACTTAGAGCCAACAATGCTGATCAAGAGGAGCCCCAAGATACAACTCTAAGTAATGAAAACTTAACTTCCCCCCCTCAGAGGATCAGGAAGACTTATCGGACTTCAGGGCATTCCAGTGCAGAGTGGAGAATGACGTTGCCTCATCTTCACCAGGGACTGGGCCTGGTGCCTTCCAGGAGCTTCCATCAGAAGCCCCAGAGTCATTGACAGGCCCATCCTCCTAGCTTGAAGTCCTGCATGACACTGAATTGCACAGGTCCAGTAGGCCCCGACACTGCCCCACGTATTTAAAACAATACATCTGTTCCCAGACAAGTTCAACTTAAGAGGAAGAGGTGTTGGATCCTGGGAGCCTGCCAGTCTGCTGCAAGAGTTAATTAGTGGAGGTTCCTGATTCCCCCCTCCAGCTGCAGACAGACCGTCGGCTGTCGGCTAGGTACTGATTGGTTAAAGTGCTTGGAGCGCTTCTATTTAAACAAGGATAAAGCCAAGCCAGTGTGTGGAAGTTTTGGCTGTTGTTATTGTTAGTTAATAAAGTATTTGTTGCCTACCAATTGAATCCTGCCTTTTCCATTCAAGGATGATCCAACACGTTTGATATCAAAGGTAGGCCTGCAATCAATGTCTAGAGATACTTTTCTCACAGGGCCTCAAAAGCAAAGATTTAACAATATATGTTGAGCATATAATTTTTTCTCACAGTTATTTTGGTCAAATTCAAAAATGCGTGGATAGCAATGAAATTCAATAGGGGAGAAACACCTTTCATTTGAGTAAATTTATTGAAATTTTTAAAAAGTTAATGATACATAAATCGTCTCATTGATTTTGGTCTGGATCTGTCTTGATTAAGCATTGTTTTAATTAATATTTAAATAATTTGTACTCTTAATTGTATTATCTACATAATTACTTAATATGACTTAGATTTAATTGCACAGAATGTTTATCCCTTATTTGCCTGGAGAGTCCAGAGTAGGATGGAACCCATCAAGTGGATTATTTGACCAATTGATTGTTGTCAAAGGGGCTGGGTTGGAGGGGATGGGGTATTGAGTTTTATTGTTTTTTATATTAGAATTTTTTTCTTTGTAAGCCACCCAGAATGATCGAGAGTGAGCTGGGTGGCCATATAAATTTTCTTAAATAAATCATTCTATGATTGACTCACCATGATGCTTTAGATAATTAATCTAATTTTCTGGATTTTTATACTATAGTCCTTTATAACAGGAGTAATAGAGATGGACAAGGAGGAGAAATGTGATGAAACCTTCCTCGTAACGTCATGAGATGACCAATGATCAAAACCTTTTTGAATATGGAACTATCAGAACGCAAGGACAGGATTTAAGTTGCGATATTAGCATTTATGTGCCATTGTTTTGATCATTGTGGCTTGCACACAATGGGAAATTGGAATTCCCCAATTTCATATAGCATGCTTCACTATAAACTAATCACACTAGCTTGGCTTGGCTCATTTCTTTTATTATTTCTAAATATCCACCTTCTCCTCATGCTAGTCTTCTAGAATTTGATGTTATCTCAAACACCCATAGTTCTATTACTGCTCTTTCTCTCTCAGCATGCACATATGGATTGAAGAAAAAGATGCTGAACTTGTCTGTTATAAACTGTTTAGAACCTGCCTATCTTTGTTGAGTGCTGAAAATATATTACAGTTCTGAATCTACTAGGCAGAGAAAAAACATTATACTTATTACTGCATATCACTGTTGCTGCTGCTGAATTGTATTTATTAAAGGTCAAATTAAATGTGGTGCTAGTCATGCGGTTTGTAATTGCCCACCCACTGGAAAGCTACCATGAGCCAAGTGTGGGTGAAAGAGTCAGAGTTCTTATTAATTAAAAGACTAAAAACTCTGCAAAGAATAATAACACAGAAAAGAGGTTAGCTTTCCCATTCAGTTTGAATACCTGATGCTAAGGGTAGTTCCACACTGGTTCTAGAAACAAATCCACTATGAAGCTGTATCACCTGTTATCATTGCCATCTTGCTTTGCTGGTTAAAATTGTCAGTCTGTCTACCTATCTTGCAAAAATACAGTGCCTCTCATTTTTTTTGGTGTTTTTGACTTCTTGCTAAATTAAACTAAATAATACTGAACATACACGAACTTCTTCCAGCTGTGAACAAAAGCTGAATAAGCTAAATGAAACAAAAAATTAAAATCACATAGCACACAAGAGGTTGGCAAAAAGAGATGCCATCAAAGCCAATAAGGAGATGAATTCCCAAATAATACTTTGCTTCAACTTTGAACAATTAGCTAATCACTTGCTATCACAAAGTTGATTTATGTTTGGCCAGAAATTGGCATAATAGACTTGCCAGTGTGCAGGAACATGGGTACAAGCTCTAGGTTGTCAATAAAATGTGGAAAGCATAAACTGAAAAGTGTCGGTATTTCTTTGTATTTATTATATCTGCAGATTGCCATCTACTTCGTTGTTTAGTGTTACATGTCCTTTCAGAAATGAAGGTTATATTTATATAACCACAAATACAAGGATATAATCCAGTGGATTTCAAGGAAGGACTTATTAACTGCCCCACTAATTTGTTTTCTATCCTACCTGGTTAGTGAAGGCAGACAAGGGTCCCCAATCTTTCTGGCACTAGGGAGTGGTTTCAGAAGAAAAATTGTCTTCCACAGACTGGTGGGGGGATCTCATTCATGTGCAGACAAAGTTTTGCTTCCTTGCCCACTGCTTGCATGGCCTAGTACCCATATGCAATCTGAGGTTGGGAACACCTGATTTACATAACCCGTTGGTTTCATTGAAAGTTTGCTAGTTTTTATTTTTCAGTTTCTAGACTATAGTTATTTACAAAGCTAAGAAATCATCTCTGTGCTCATTAGAACATAATACAAAAATGGCAGATTGGTTGCCAAGTACTTCTGTTCTTGTAACAATAGGTACCTTTCCTCCCTACTACTGTTCCTCCTGTACTACCTAAGAATATTACAGCCTTCACTCCAGATATTATTTCTAGACATGACATGTCATTAACAATAGCATAACAACACAGATTTAGGCTGTGTTGAGAATGACAGTGACATTCTGATTTGTATTTGTATTTATTAAATTTCTATACCACCCTTCTCCCCGAAGGGACCCAGGGCGGTGTACAGCCATTTAAAAAACAGTTAAAACAAACAAACACAGTTTAAGAGGAAATTTAAAAGTAACATAACAATTGTGGCTGAATTTAAAAAACCGAAATATAAAACCAATTTGAACCAACTCTAAATATATTACAATTAAAATTACTAACATAATTGAGCAGGAAAAAGGTGTGATAAAGCCAAATTGGCCTGGGTAAAGAGGTAGGTTTTTATGGCATGGCGGAAAGCACGGAGGTCTGAGATATTGCAAACCAATTTAAGAAGCAAATTAAAATTTAAAATTCAGAATGTTAAAAGTTTCGCAGGGTGGGGGTGTGACTAGGCCAGACTAGCCTAACTAAAGAGGTGCGTTTTTACTGCACAGCGGAAAGCACCGAGGTCGGAAATAGTTCGAATCTCAGGGGGAAAGGTTCCAGAGGGTGGGTTCTGCCACAGAGAAGGCTCTCCCCCTGGGGGTCGCCAGCTGACATTGTCTGGCTGATGGCACCCTGAGGAGGCCCTCTCTGTGGGAGTGAACAGGTCGGTGGGAGGTATTAGCTGGTAGAGCGCGATCCTGTAAATATCTGGGTCCTAAGCCATGGAGTGCTTTAAAGGAGGTCACTAACACCTTGAAACACACCCGGAAGCCCACCGCAACCAGTGCAGCTCATGCAGGAGAGGGGTCACATGGGCACTGTCCTGGGCCCAACATAATCCCCCGCATGACCGCATTCTGTACCAGTTGAAGCCTCTGGATGCGATCCAGGGGGACCCCCATGTAGAGAGCATTACAGTAGTCCAGGTGGGCAGTGACGAGTGCCTGAGTGCCTGTACGCATAGCGTCCCAATCCAGAAAGGGGTGCAACTGGCAAACCAGGCGAATCTGGTAAAAGGCCCCCCTGGTAACAGCTGCCACATGGTCAAACAGCCGTGCATCAGGAGGACACCCAGATTGCGAACCCTTTCTGTGGGGGCCAGTATTTCGCCCCCAATTGTCAGCGAAGGAGTGAGCTAACTATGTCGAGACATCAGAATCCACAGCCACTCAGTCTTGGAAGGACTGAGTCTGAGCCTGTTGCGCCCCATCCAGATCCGCACGGCCTCCAGGAAATGGGACATCACTTCCACGGCATCGTTGGTGTGGCCTGGGATGGAGATGTACAACATCGTATTGTCAGCGTACTGATGGAAGCCACGGATGATCTCTGCCAGCGGCTTTACATAAATATTGAACAGGCGAGGCGAGAGGACTGACCCCTGTGGGACCCCACACATGAGGCGCCATGGCCTCGATCTCTGCCCTCCTGCCAACATAGACTATGACCGGTCGGAGAGGTAAGAGGAAAACCACCAAACAATGGTGCCTCCCACTCCCAACCCCCCCAACCAGCGCAACATGATACCATGGTCGATGGTATCAAAAGCCGCTCAGAGGTCTAATAGGACCAGGATAGAGGAACAGCCCTCCAGAGATCATCCACCAATGTGACCAATGCCGTTTCGGTGCTGTACTCAGACCTGAAGCTGGACTGGAACGGGTCTAGATAGACAGCTTCATCCAGGAACCGAGGGAATTGCCGAGCAACCACACTCTCAACAACCTTTGCCACAAAGGAAAGGTTGGAGACGGGATGATAGTTACTTAAAACAGCTGAGTCCAATGAAGGCTTCTTGAGCAGGGGCCTCACCACCACCTTCTTCAAGGTAGCAGGTAAGATACCCTCCCTCAAGGAAGCATTCACAATGTTCTGGAGCCAGCCTCGTGTCACCTCCTGGGAGGCCACCATCAACCAGGATGGGCACGGGTCCAATAAACATGTGGTTGTCTTAAGTTGCCCAAGGATCCTGAGCATGTCCTCGGGAGCAACAGTCTCAAACTCATATGATTCACAAGACCTTTTCTTGGGCTGGGAACTGATGTAGTAGAAGAAGAGGGTTTACAGTCTATTATGATCCTGTGATCCTGTTTACAATGATCCTGCTTACAAAATAGAACTGTCACATTTACCTGTCAGTATTGCCCCTTCCCATTTAATTTCTCATTTCCTACTGTTGTTTCTTTCCCCTTTCACCTCTGCTTCTATTACTTCAGACTGAGTATAGCAGGATGGAGAAATATGTTATATCTGGGTGCCAGCCTGTAAGGTAAGAGTTGTAAACTTGTAGTCGTCTAGAGCAGGGTTTCCCAATCTTGACAACTTTAAGGCAGGTGGACCTCAACTCCCAGAATTCCTCAGCCAGCATGTGATAAAAATTTGTTAAAAGCAGATCCTTATTGCCTTCATTGGAAAAAAATGACTAAATTAGTGAACTCAGGAAACTGCTGTCGATATTGTATAGCTAGAGTTTAGTAAAGCATTTGATAAAATAGGCCACAGCTTACTTCTTAGTAAGGTAGAATAATGTGGCACAATAGTTGGCTGCTTTTGATATGTTCAACTATTTTTTTCCTTTTGTTCATTTGTGCAAATGAAGAGAAGACCCTAAAAGAGAAAGGATTTTTTTTTTGTTATTTATTGCCAATCATTACTTCCCAACATACCTCATTATTGGCTTAATTGGTTGGGGCTGCTGGTTATTATCATTTAGTAATCTCTAGAGCAGGGTTTCCCATGCTGTGTCTGTGTCTGCTTCCCATGCTACACAACAATTCCATTGGAAACCACGCACTGTAGCATGGGAGGCAGATACAGACACAACGGTGAACTAACTGTTTAATGAACAAGAACCGAGACAATGGGCCCACGCTCCATGTCTTAAATATCCAATTCAAATCTCCCTGGGTCTGGGCACACAGTCAAACGGCAGTCGCAGCGCTTCCCGCTTGCTTGCTATTGGCAGTTTATTCTAGGCTTGGCTCAGACAATCCTGGCTCACGGCTTTCCCGTGCTTCCCGGCTCCCGGACACAACAGGAATATATTTGCATTGAGAGAAGCATTGAGAGAAGCATACAGTGGTATACGTCAAAGTTCTGTCTTGTGCCAAGTGCTCTTCAATTTCATCAATGACTTAGATGACACCAGGCTCGAAAGAATCAAATTTTGTAAGAAACTCAAAATTCAGGAGGATATTGACAAACTAGAGTATTGGGCCTTATCCAACAAGATGCAGTTCAGTGGTAAGAAAATAAGGTCCTGCACTTAGGCAGGAAAAAGCAAATGTACAGGTACAGGATAACCAATATCTGGCTCGACAGTAAAGCTTGTGAGAGGGATCTAGTGTCAAATACCCCACTGATTTGGCCAAAACAAAACCTCACAAAGCAGTTCCTCTTTAGAGAAGCTTAAGCTTTATTGGAAAGACATTGCAGGTACAAAAGAAAAAAAAGCTGGAAGTAAAGTTCCCTCCAAAACTAGAGCATAATTAAAACAGCAATATTCCCACCGACAATCCCTTAGTTAATCACATGATTCAGATAAGGCTTCATATTGTTTTGAGAACTCACTACCTCCAAGCATAAGTGACCTTGAACATCATTCTGTTCCCAGAGAGAGCAAAGTCAACACATTCTTACAGACCTACCTAGCATAGCAAAGACTACCCATCTCCCCTCCTACTGTTGGCAAGCTTGAAGCGTGGAAACAGACAGAAGATTTAGCAAAACTCTTGACATCTAGATGTCCTCATGAATCATTGCTTAAATAAGAGTCAGCAGTGTGCTATAGCTGCCAAAAAAAAAAAACCCAATGCAATCCTGGGATGCATCAATAGAGGGGTAGCATCAAGATTACAGAAAGTAAGAGTACCACTCTGTATTGCACTAGTGAGGCCTCATTTGAAATGCTGTTCCAGTTCTGTTCACCATGAAACAAAATAAGATGCTGAGGTCCTAGAAGGAGTGCACAGAAGAACAAAAAAAACCATAAGAGGTCTGGAGGCTAAATTTTATGATGAATGGCTAAGGGAGATAAGTATGTTTAACCTAAGGAAGACAAAGCTCAGGAAGACATTCCAATATCTGAAGGGCTATTATATGGAAGAGGGCATTGATTTATTCTATGAAGGCAGGACAAGAAGCAATGGTGGAAGAACATTAGAGGGAGGCCCAACCTGAAAATAAGGAGGAATTCCCTGACAGCAAGAGCAATTGATCAATGCAACAGCTTGTCTTCTGGAGTTGTGGGTGCTCTATCATGGAGGTTTTCAAGAAAGGATTGGAAAACCATTTGTCTGGGTTGCTGTAAGGACTGCTGCATTGAGCAAGGAGTTGGATTAGAAGACTTCTACGATTATTTCAAGCCCTATGAGTGTATGATTCTATGATTTGTGCAGGTGATGGTGTAAAGAGGAGCTGAGTGATAAAACGTTGGTATTAGTGAAATATTAGATTCAGAGTTGATGAGTTGATAGGCTACCTGACATTCATATATTTCTGAAGAATGTGCAATGAACTCGCTTTATATATTATGTTTAACTTAAGATGTAAAAATGCAAATTCCTTTCTCGAAATGTTCCAGTTTCAATAAAAATGAGGGGATTAAGAAACTCTTGACAACCTGAAGGAGGTTAAATCAGAATATTTTGCTTTCAGATGCATATTCAGGGAGACTAGTGAAATCTGGAAAGCTAATATTACATCAGGTTTGGAGATCTGCCCTCCTTCCCAAAATCCTGGATTAACTTTGGGTTAACAAGGACTCATGCAAAATGTAATTGAGGGGGGAAAAGAAGACTGTGCTATGGAAGAAATAGTTCTTTGTGCTGCCAAAGTGATCTGGAAGAGAATAACACTATTCTCCACGCAATGACATCCTGCTTAAGAGAATGATCCCATTGGCCTGATCTACTGAAATTGGTTAACCTGTACATTAACCTGCTTGCCCCAAGTCCCATGAAGTTTAATGTAATCATGAGAGAGAGTATGAGAGGCAGATCAAGTCAGACACATGCCTTTGCTTTTTTAAAAATCCTTGAATGTTAAACCTAACCGGAATTTTGTTTGCTTCTTTAATTTTGAGGGATCAGCCTACCTGTACTCTCTCTTAAAGTGTCATATTTTGATATGTGGATTGATTACGTGTTATGCTTTCAATGGAGCAGCTTTGACATCTTTATTCCTTTCAGAAAGTCTGCTACCTGCTAGAACTGCCTTCACCAAACTGACTCCCTCCTGTAATGTGTTGCACTTCAACTATATGAATGTAAGCAACAGGAATTGTAGTTCAATTTATTGAGAGAAGCTGCACTGTATAAATATTGCCTTTATTGTCTTAGAAGGATTTTTTAAAATGAATTCTTGCCATCTGGGTCAGTGTGAAAGAATTACAGGTCTAAAATATCTCAGAATGTTTCTCTTTTATGGAGACACAGAGAGAGGGGGAGGAGGGAGAGGGAGAAAGAGAAGACTTTCCTATATTTCCTATAACCATCATCACTTGCCAGTACATAAGCATATGCACCTGTGTTTTGTAATTTCTCTGAATAAGCCACTTAATTTTATTTGGCTGGCTGACAACCTGCATATTGTCAAAATACAATCATTGATAGACATGAAAAAAGGCAGACTTGCTTTGATGGAGATGTTTTGGAAAGGTTACCAGACAAAAATGAATTGATCTGCTGAAAGAATAAAGTGAAGGCATTTCTATCTTCTCTTTGAGTGGCTAACTCCATTGGGTCAAAAGAGCACCAGATTCCTTAATGACAGGAAAGTAGAAGAGGATATTATTAGTGATTCAATAGGTCTACCTGAATAGTTGAATAGGAGAAAATTTTTTCATTATTGTCCAGTTCTCTATCACAATAATATGACATCCAGTATATTTAGCCATTGGAAATATTTACAAAATGGAGTGCATTATATACGCCTTAATGTAGAATTGACCAAACCAATATTTATTTATTTATTTTAATTTATTTTATTAGATTTTTATACCGCCCTTCTCCTCACGGACTCAGGGCGGTATACAGCAAATTAAAATAACCCAATCACAAACATTAAAATATGTTAAAAGAAAATATTAGAAGGCTGTATTAAATAAAAACCAAATATAAGACCAATTTAAAACCAAATTAAAATCAGTTTAAAATTATAAAAACAGTAGCTAAAAAGTGGGAGGAAGTAGGGGCCGGACTAGGCCAGTCCAGCTTGGGCGAATAGATGTGTCTTCAGGGCACATCGGAAGGCACGGAGGTCGGGTATGGTGCGTATTTCTGGGGAGAGGTCATTTCAGAGAGTGGGTGCTGCCACAGAGAAGCTCTCCCCCGAGGGGTCAGCAGCTGACACTGTCTGGCCGACAGCAGCCTGGGAGGCCCTCTCTGTGGGAGTGGACAGGTCATTGGGAGGTATTTGCTGGTAGAATGCGATCCTATAGATATCCAGTTCCTAAGCCACGGAGCGCTTTAAAGGTGGTAATCAACACCTTCAAACGCACCCAAAAGGCCACAGGCAGCCAGTGCAGCTCGCGTAGGAGGGGGATCACGTGGGCACAGGCACTGGCTCCCATAATCTCCCACGTGACTGTATTCTGCACCACCTGGAGTCTTTGGATGTGAGAGAATTGCAGGAAGTGCAAGCGCTAGAGTGACCATTCATAGGAAGTGCCAATCCAGAAAGGGCCGCAACTGGCGTATCAGGTGTACCTGATAAAAGGCCCCCCTGGTGACGGCTACCAGATGGTCATCTGGGGACAGCTGCACATCCAGGAGGATCCCCAGATTGTAAGCCCTCTCTTTGGGGGCCAAAATTTCACCCCCAATATCCAGCAATGAAGTCAGCTGGCTATATCGGGATGCCAGAAACCACAACCACTTAGTCTTGGAGGGATTGAGCTTGAGTTTGTTTCCCCCCATCCAGACCCGTACGGCTTCAAGGAACTGGGCCATCACTTCCGCGGCATCGTTGGGGTGGCCTGGGGTGGAGATGTACAGCTGCGTATCGTCAGCGTACTGATGGAACTCCACCCCGAAGCCACAGACGATCTCGCCCAGCGGCTTTACATAAATGTTGAACAGGAGAGGCGAAAGGACCGACCCCTGCGGCACCCCACATGTGAGATGCCGAAGAGTCGACCTCTGCCCTCCTGTCAACACTGACTGCATCTGGCCAGAGAGGTAGGAGGAGAACCACCATAAAACGGTGCCTCCCACTCCCAACCCCTCCAGCCGATGCAGCAGGATACCATGGTCGATAGTATCAAAAGCTGCTGAGAGATCTAACAGAACCAGGATAGAGGAGCAATGCCGTTTCCGTGTTGTGCCCGGGCCAGAAGCCGGATCCAGATAGACCGTTTCCTCCAGATGCCTGGGAAGCTAATACGTGACCACAATCTGTACAATCTTTGCCAAAAAGGGAAGATTGGAGACTGGGCGATAATTATTTAAATCAGCTGGGTCCAGGGAGGGCTTCTTGAGGAGAGGCCTAGCCACTGCTTCCTTTAGGTAGGGTGGCAAGAACCCCTCGCTCAATGAGGTCCCCCACTATAGCCTTGAGCCAGCCTCGTGTCATTTCCCGGGAGGCCAGCACCAACCAGGATGGGCACGGGTCCAGTAAATATGTGGTCGTGTTCAGCCATTCCAGGATCCTGTCCAGGTCCTCAGGAATCACAGCATCAAAATCCAAAAAAACATTATCAAGACTTGCTCTCGTCAACCTACCTGGACCCTCCCAATCGGAGTCCAAACAGCTCCGAATCCTATCTATCTTATCCTGCAGATAACTGTTGAATTCCTCCGCATGCTCCTGCAAGGGGTCATCCCGCCTCTCCAGTTGGAGAAGAGAATGGGTCACCTGAAATAGAGTGGCCAGACAGTTATTTGCAGTCGCGATAAGGGCAGCAACATAGTTGTTCTTTGCCGCCCTGACCGCACCCAGGTAGTACTTGGTATCTGCCCCAACCAAGGCGCGATCGGATTCCGAGCAGTTTTTCCTCCAACTGCTCTCTAGGCGTCTTCTCCGGCATTTCATCTCTCTAAGCTCCTTGGAGAACCAGGGAGAGCAGGAGACTTGGTGCCAGGTCAGAGGCCGCAAAGGCACGACTCGATCTAGAGCCCCACCAGCCGCCTTATGCCAGGCGACAGTGAGCTCCTCAA
>JANHFO010000218.1:150240-160873 GCA_032468095.1 Pareas carinatus
CTTGTATTTTTAATGTTGCCTGTAAGCCGCCCTGAGTCCCCTTGGGGAGAAGGGCGGGATATAAATATTATTAATAAGTAAATAAATAAATAAAATGAGAACTGTGGTTTCATATTGGATGTAAAACTTATTCCACGAATAAATAACATACAATCAAATAATTGACCATTTATACTGATAGCTCATGGCTTATGGATATAGATCATAAGAGTGTTATTTGCTACATACAAATGTTTAAAGTAACTAGTGGAAAATATAGATATGATATATGTGACAATTATATAAATGTAGATAAGTTCATACTAAACTGTAAGTGTTTACTGCTAATAGAAAGTTTTATATCAAGTTTCTCTAGCTACTTTCCTGTAATTTATGGTTGATGTTATAGAATGGAAAAGCAATAAAAAATAATAAAAATTATGCAAGTATCTATTCATTGCACTTTCCTATGGGCTGGAGTAGGTCAAGAACTAGTAACTAGTCTTAATATCACCCAGTGAGCTTTTAAACTAACTTAAGTTCTGAATTTGGCTTCCAATCCTAGTCTAGCATTTTTACCATGTTAACATATTCGATTTATGAAATGAACATCTCAAAATTTTTAAAAAAGGAACAAAGTAGATCAGATTATTTTCCCTCTTATCACACTCACATTCTTAAATATAAAATTCCATTCAAAGCTGAGAATAATGTAGAAAACCTGGAATAAGAGTTAATTAGGCTATGCCTACTGTAACCAACAGGACATAATTCCCCATGTTTCATAGATCTGACTAGACCAACTGAAAATGCAACTAAGTCTGTTTAAAAAAGATGAGTTTATCCGGCCCAAAGGGCTAAACTATTGCTGATTAGCACATTTATTTCCCAAATGGTGCCTGTCAAGACACAAAGGTCATCAGGAGGAAAGTCTCAGATTGTTTATTTCAATCGAGTTTCCCTTTGCTTTTGTAACTGCAAATGTCTTTGACATTTATGGGTTGCTTGGCTGATAATCATTTTACCCAGTAATACTGTATATATTCTACATTATGGATTAAAGGAAATTGAAAAAAAATGTTTGGTGAGCTTAGAGTAAAACAAGTGCTTACTAAAATTGTGCTTTTGGTTAAATGTACCACCATATTTCTGGTAAAGTTGTACAATCTAGTTAAATAGATCCAAGCTTCAAAATGGCACCTGTTATCACATGCTGTCTTATAAAATTGTATCTGAATCAACTTGGCATTGATGAATTTATCTGTCAGGTATACAATAGCATCAGGCACCAAAATGGCAAATTCTTTCTCTTTTTATTCAACAAACATGTCTTGTCAAGAGTTACAATGAACAATCATACCTTTGGTGGCAGTGAAATACAGTAAAACCAAAGGGAAAAGCTTTCACACACCTCAGAGAAGCAAAATAAAGGAAAAGATAGAAAAGGAGAAAAAAAGGTGGGGGCAGAATGACAAGTGGAGAGGGGTAGACAAAGGATTTAAGGAAGGAGAAACTATTCAGAGGGACATAGAAATGAAATGAAGTTTCAAAAAGATACTGTTACTGTTAATCTATGAGAAGCAAGGGAAAGCTCTGATATGAACCAGTTCTTTATAGCAAAAATTCAGAAGTCCCTTTGGTTGAGGAGAGAGATTAGCATTTGTAACTCCTAGAAATCATGCCCACACTAATTTCTTGGTTCATGTAATTAGGAAATCAATCAAGAGGATTGATGTACATAAAACAACAATCAATTCCATATCAAATGATACCACAGGATTAATGATTCTCCACACAAGAATCAAATTAGAAGAAAATTTATATTAAATTTTGTAAGCAAAGTCAGTGGCAGGTGTGCTCTTGGAATATTATACATGTGATAATTACATTGATTGAATCAATTTTACAAGAGACTCAGTATGAAGTAATTAGTGTAGGACTTTCATTAATCTACTGGTTCTTATTCAGTTTGACAATAGAGTATTTCTTTTAAACAACATTCAAAGCAAATGAGATATAGCTTCTCATTCTTTGCTACCATCTACTGGTCATCTGGAATTTTACAATTCAGACCTCATAGTGTTATTTAAAATTGGATACTCTTCCATCCCTTTCGTTTCCAGTTAAAGTTGCTGCCCGTCCCATGGACTTGGAAAGTATGATTTTTCATCATTATAGCCCAGAGTTACAGAACAGAATATGCTGGGAGTTGGGCTAACATAAATTTGCTCTAAAGCCAGCAATTTTGCAAGTTTATTATTCTACTGTTCTTTTTTCTTCAGATGAAGATTAATTGAGGATATTATAACAAAGGCATGGTGCTGAAGAAAGTGACTTACAATTGGTCCTTGCACAAGTGTTGCAGCTTTCGGATGGTCACATGATCAAAGTTTAGAGACTTGGGCTTCTGTTTCCAGCTGGGATGCTGCATGCTGGACAGATCAAAGGTTTGGTCTTTTAAACTGATTTCGCTCTGTTCTGGGACCTCAAGGGTCCATAACTCACCTTGAAGAGGTGATGAAAAAAAAGAGAAAACTTGGAAATTGGAACCAGGTGGCAGTCGGTCCAGACAGCCCAAGAACTCTTCAAAGAAATGGAGGAAAGACTTTTCAGCTTTTCAGGCAGCCCAAGTTCCGACCAACAGAACAGCTGATTTTCAACGTGAGAAGTAGCTTTGTTTTTGGTTTGTTTTACTTCTGTTGTTATTTCAGCACGTTAAATGGGATATATTTGACTCTGGGATTTTAAGTAAATTATTTATAAAGAAGAAAAAGGAAATGGAAATTAAAATTGCATAAATGAGCTGTATACTCAGACAGCATGTTTGCTGAAAAATGTACTATTTTATTATTTTAAAAAATTAAAACCTGAATGTCAAAAAAAAAATAATTCAGGCACCTAACAACTGGCATATATTTATGATGGTTTCAACTTTCCAGGATCATGTGATCACCATTTGTGACCTTCCCAGTTGGCTTCTGACAAAGTCAATAGAGGAAGCTGGATTTCCTAAGGATTGTATGATTCACGTAACAACTTTGAGAAAAAGATCATAAAATCAGGCATGATTCATTTAATAACCACCTTGGCTTAGCAATGGAAATTCTGGTTTTAATTCTGGTTGTACTTTAAAGACTATCCGAAATCTACCTGAAATCTAATATGACATCATGTGAAAACACTGGAATGTTATACGTTTTCCATGGACAATATATGCATTGATACTCATGGATGTCTTATTCATGATGCTGATTTGCAGCAATTTTGGCAAATTGCAATCTCATAAAGCAGGCCTCTTGGTTAATATGCTTCTCCCATTGTTAAATTGCAATTTTCTTCCATATAATTTTCATTCTGTTTTATACAAGTGTGGAGGAGAAATCATATTCTATTCTTACATATATGATTCTGATGTGCATTTTAGGCATGGCAGGCAAACTGAAACTGCTTTATAAGCATGAGGGTAAAGGAAATGGAAAACAAAACACCACCAACAAAGCTGTTTTCTTTTACAAGGTGTGAAGCAAGTCAATATATAAGTAGGATAAATGACATTATTCATGTTGGAACATGCTAGTATTACTAACCTGTTTCCCCCAAAATAAGACAGTGTCTTATATTAATTTTTGCTCCCAAAGATGTGCTAGGTCTTATTTTCACGGGAGGTCTTATTTTTCCATGAAGAAGCATATAGTACACACAATGTGCCCGACTTCTGCCCCGCGCGACTCACTGTCTAATTGTGAGTCAGCCAGACTCTGTCAGGGCAAAGTTAGCAGCAGGCGGTGGCTTGTTCTGGCGGTGATGCGGGCTCTCTGATTAAAAGAGACCTCACACTTCCTGTCTGCTCCGGCTGTGCTGCAGCCAACAGTGAGCTGCACGGCGGCGGCGGCTGTTATGGTCCAGAGTTACGGTAGCTTCGGGGGGGCTTATTATCGGGGAGGCCTTATGTTTGGGGGAGGCTCTATTCTGTTGTAAAGATCATGGTATTTGTAAGTCCTATGTATAATTTTTCAAGTGTAGATAACCTGCAAACATGTAACCTTATGAACTTAGTATTCTTGCTGGGGTGGAGCTCAGCAATCACTGCAGCTGTGCATGCCATACTTTTTTTTTAATTTATCCTCACACATTTTGGTTTTTTATTACATTGAGTATTTCCACCACAACATGTGATAGGCCTTCAGATATTGAAAGATAGTTACATGCTGCATGGCTGAACCTTTAGCAAAATAACAACCGCTCCATACCAAAGTGGCAAGGCCTAAAACAGGAGTCTACCTGTGTATCATAGTCTCTGATTAGGAAGAGTGTGTGTGTGTGTTTGTGTGTGTATTTATAAATGGAAATGCCACTTCAGCTCTTGCCAATTAACACATCAAGGTCAAAGGTTGAGGGAAACAGACAATGGGAATTGCCTATTCTTTTTTCATGCAATTACAATATATTTCCTGAACTGGGCTGTGGCCCTTTTTAATTCAGGAAGTATAGAAATTAACCATGTTTTTGCCCCTTGTTTGAGTCAACAACTGTTGTTGGTAAGTGTAGTAAAAACAACTTCTGAAGTGTGAAAATAACAGGCTCTGTTTGTTGTTCAACATGGAAGATTAAAGAACTGGGTGTGATAATTATTTAATTTTGTTTATTTTGAGCAAATCAGCAATTAATTTATCTCCCCCCCTCTTATTTGCTTTAAGAAATATATTTAGAATATTTATATTTGCTTGATAAGGAAGTTATATTTTGGATAGTTCCTTCAATATTTTTTGTATATGTGCATGGTGGTCATTTACCATCTGTGTTATGTTTTGGACTCAACATTTGGAAATGGTGTCAGACAAACAGGAGCAGAAAGAGGAAAAAATGATAACCAATAGACTAGAAACAAGTTTACCAAGAGTGATGGAAAAATCTGCTAAGCCTTGAGAAGAAAAGATTGATGGAAGACACAATAACACCCTTCAAATATCTGAAAGAATATCACAAGAAGGTCATGAGCTATTTTTAATGGCCCAGATTGAAGACCACAGAATAATGGGTTGAAGTTACTGGTTTTTTAAATATAATTAAGTAAAGCAGAATCGGTACAAGTAATTTTGTGGCTTCAATACTTTGATTGACTGTTATGTGCCACCAATCCATTTTTTTAACTTCTAGAACCATGCAAATAGATTTTCTCCTTGACCGTCTATCCCTAGTCCTACTCTTTCAAGTCCTTCAGTGGTACACTCATTGCCACTGTAACTGCTCCATCTACTTTGCTGCTGATAACCCTCTTCTTGAATCAATGAGGGTGGTCTGGATATGACTAGGAGAGACTAGGCAGTTAAGGAAATCCTGAACGGGGTGAATTCAATATATCTAAGTGGCTTTTCCAATGAAGCTGTTTTATGATGCTCTGTGTTTTTCTTTCTTTTTATTTGAATAAGTGCTTAGTAAAATTGGAAAGAGATACATATTTCATCCGATTGCATTAAATTTTTGTTGGCAGAATTTGTGTGCATTGATAAAACCTTGCAAAACAGCTGTCCTAGATGTACAAGAGCCAACAATCCCATTTACAAAATGAAAAAAATAGAGTGGTAAAGTATAGAAGCAGAACTTTATGCTGTAATAATAAGCAAATCTATACATTCATCCTTGGTTTTAAATATCAGTATTAAATTACTTAATAACCAAACCACAAAGTTTAAGTTCAACCTGCTTTCCTATGCACATTCAGTTGGTTATCATTTATCATTCAGTAAGACTGTGCAAGTATATAACATTGTTCTGATGAATGACTTTCCTTATTTTGGATGCACATAAAGAACCCCTCTCCCCAGCTGATGCTGTACGGCATCTTTATGAGCAACCTCCCAATGGAATCCAATCTCTGAGGAACAAGTAAGCAAAAGCAGCCTTCCTGCTCACTGAAACAAACTCCTGTGTCTGATACATGACTGACAGCCAATCCTCAAGAAGCTCACATATTATTATTACACCTGTTCTGCAGTGAAATGAGTGCTAATGGATTACTTTCTTCAAACATGATGTTTGCCGGAAATTCTGAGGTAGGAACAAATTGTATTTATGTAGCACTATTTATCCTTTGCTTAATCACACCCCTTGAAAGTGAAATGGCCGTTTAGAAGCAGCACTTTCAGAGACTGAATTGGAAGAGATGGGGAAGGAGGGAGGAACTCAGGAGGGCAGATTAACGTAAAAGGAAGGATTAGCCATTGTTAGGAGAATTGCTTTCCCAGTGGCTGCACCCTTTAAAGAGCTTTATGCTGCGCATGCTGTTCTAAGGCACTTCTTGCGTAGCGACGGCCGAATCCTAAATATATCGAGCTGATTTTAGAACTTCAGTTTGGAAGGGGATGGGCATTGTTTCAATGTATCTCTGTGCACAGAGTGGGGCAATAATTCTTTGCTTCATTTTTTTTGGGGGGGGGGAGGATGAAAGCCTGACTTGAAACCCAGAGATTAGTGGACAAAGGGAGAGCTTTATGTGTGGCTTCTTTTTTGCACTGTACTGTATTTAGTTTGTTGGCACAGTTTGAAACTGCTTTTAGAGATGTTTCCTGTGGGTGGTGAATGACTCACCAGAGATCAGTGGCAGTCCAGTCTGTTCCCATTCCAAAGCAGATACTGAATGCCCAGTTTAAAGAAGAAAATTAGGGCACATCAGGTACATGACTTTATTGTTTGCTCTGTGGCATTGCCATTGCTATGGACCTAAGCATCTTTTCTATGTCCCCAAAATAACAAATCAGAGGGACCTTGTCCTTATATTTAGACTAGAATTCCCTAACTAATGGTATATATTTAATTTAGTGGCATTATTTCTCCTGTCTCTATCTCTGCTGTTTAATTTGGTTCCAATCATTGTCTATTTATTTTGGGAATGAGATTCTGCTTCAATACAGAAAAGAGACAGCCTTATTTTGGATGGATTACAATACCCCTTAAAACTATATGCTGGAATCAAAATTTGTATGCTAGCATTCAAATCTAATTTAGAAATCAAATCTGATTTAGAAATCCAGATCTTTGTTTCTCCCATTATATTAGTAATCAGTAAATGATTCAAATTTTATTACTAGCTGACAAAAATGGATTACATTTTAAGAAAAAAAAACTATTTGTGTAGGCATGAATCACACCAAATACAGTATTTGCAAGGTTGGGTTGCCTTAGACTCACCAATAGGTTGATTTTCAAAATTTATTGGAGAAATTTGAAAACATTTATAGATGATTTTTCCTCTTGATTTTGCAAGTTTCATATGTAGAAGCTGAGAGAGGCTATTACCCGATTATAGATTTCCACCATTTTAATTAATCAAGGAACCCAAAGTACAATAGGAATTAGATGGGTAAAAGTTGTGAGGTACCTAGAGACAGAGGCAAGAGGATTTCAGTAACCAATATTAAACTGTACCTTCCTCAGTTCTACAAATTCAACAAAAAACTTTTCCTAAAGTTTCTGCTTCTTAGATAGAATACAAGCACAGAACCCTGAACAGTCAACCTCAAAATAATGTCATTCACCATGTGAACACAACTTCTTTATGTGAAAATTGTGTGGCTAAACTAAGAAGGATTGGCTAGGCTTCTCTGTACCAAATATGGAGGGCAGATGGATAGAATGCAGTACACTGTGAAAAACAGAAGAAAAGATTGAAACAATGGTTGGTTTCAGCCCTATCACTACTGATATGTTCTTCCCAGAATGCTGAGTCTAGTGAAATATAATCTTGACTCAGGATCCAGAGTGGAAATAAAGACTTGCTATTGACTATATACGACCCTTGGCTCTTGGAGGATTCCTATGCAAGCTTCAGGGAACTTTCCCCTTGAATCCCATTCAAAGAATTGAATTTAGGCTATGCAGCAGATGAGGTTGGGGAGATTGAGGAATTTATCACCCTTTGTAAAGAAAGGCTACATGCTAGTTCTTTCCCTGAGCTTGACTCTGGTTAAGACTTAGGCCTACAATTTGTGTCAGAGAACTGTTAGATCTGAGAGGCTTGGGTCCGACCGCGGAAAGGAACAGGCTGGAAAACCTCAGTGAATCCAACAGCGTTTATTTAACGAAGTAACAAGTATTGTAGCCAGCAACAGGCTGGTTGTTCACACAGTCTTTTATAATACATTGGGCTGGTGCAACAGCCAATCACTGGGTCAAGCTCCATCCACAAATGCGGATGGAGCCATCCTTTTTAACGGGTGTTACAATGGGGGTTTCCCATTTGGCGTTCTTAGTTGGCACCAAAATGCCTTGCTGAATTAATTTGTCTAAGTCAGCATCCAATTGAGACGGCATCTCAGAAACAGCAAACCATTCTGGAGTGTTGTCCTCCACAGCTGGGGCACCTCCGCTTCACCTCTGCTGGCTTTCTGACCATCTGCTCGACCTCGAAGTTGTCCTCTTCCAAGTCACCGACTGTATCAGCCTCGGCCTGTATCCGCCTTATCAGCTGCTGCCGTGCCAGCCAATTTTTGCAGGGACTCAGCGGCATTAGATGCTGTTTCAGCTGCTCGAGCCTGATTCAAGGCTGCCCTTAAAGTTAAATCTGGGTTCGCCAAGAGTCGTCTTTGCAGCCTAAGGTCCCTCACCCCGAAGATGAGCTAGTCAAGCAAGCTGTCATCTACATTCGGAAACGCACAATGGGTGGCTGCCTTATGAAGGGCTGACACGTATTTATTTATTGTTTCTCCCTCACGCTGCATACGATGTCTGAATTCGTGCCTTTTCACGAATTTTGATGGCACTGGGGCATAATAAGCGTGGAGCACCTCTGTTAAGTCCCCCCAGGTTATTGCCTAAAGGGATCATGGCTCCACTAAGGTGCTGGCCATATCAAACACCTCGTGCCCACAATTGCTCAGGAAAATTGCTTTCTTCCGCTCGTCAGTCAAATTCTGGATGGCGTAAGACTGAAGGAAGAAATCAAACCGGGACATGAAGGTGTCCCAGGTTTCCTTCGCTTGATCGAATGGGGCTGGTGGAGCTAGGATTGCCATCTGCAGCTGTGCCTGGGGCTGTTGCTGTTGACTCGAACTGGTGATCGGTGTCCTCTTCCTCCGCCCCAGCTCGTCGCCAGTTGTTAGATCTTAGGGGCTTGGGTCCGACCGCGGAAAGGAACAGCCTGGAAAACCTCAGTGAATCCAACCACTTTTATTTAACAAAGTAACAAGTATTGTAGCCCGCAACAGGCTGGTTGTTCACACAGTCTTTTATAGCACATTGGGCTGGTGCAACAGCCAATAACTGGGTCAAGCTTGATGGTCTCCCAAATGTCTGAGTAGTTGGGAAGGGGGAAACTGCTCCCAACATCTGTTGATCACTTGATTGACATTCAATAAGGTCAGACAGCTAGGAGCCTCGTGCTGACCAGCAGGCTCCCAGGGTCTGCAAGGAGCTTGCTATTAGCCAGCAGATCCTTGGATCCAGCAAGAACAATTTGATGCAGAAATAAAAGTGCAGGCCTAGAAAACAAGAGATTGTGAGTTCTAGGTCTTCCTTTGTCCTGAAATCTGGTTAGGTGATTTTGGGCCTATCACTTTCTCTCAGTCTAACTCACCTCACAGGGTTGTTATTAATATTGTGGAGAATATAAGAAGCAGGAGTATTAGGTATGTTTGCAGCCTTGAGTTATGCATTAAAAAAACCAGGATAAAATCTAAAGGAAATATGATCAAAGCAATTAACATATGAGCAATTTGAATTATATCAAACACAGTTGGTGTAGTGGACTGAACTCAAGCAGAACTAAAAGCCCTGAATCAGAATACCAGAAAAATATTGACAATAAATCATGTGCTTCATCTACACAGTGATGTTGATAGACTCTACTACTCAAGGAAAATAGGTAGGTATGGAATGTTGCAAGTATATCCGATGGTTGAGGAAGAAAAAGGGCATTGGAAGAATATTTGAAAGATAGTGAAGAAGTTACCCTGAAGCTAATATACCAGAAAACCTACAACAGAGGTTTTCAATCTGTGGGACCCCTTGGAAAAATTATTATACATGAATTATTGATTAGTAATTAGTTGAATGTGTGGGAATGGAGTCCACCATATAGCAACAACATGTTTTGAGGTCCGCAGCTTGAAAAAGATTGAAAACCTTCAATATACAAGAAAGACCAAATGAATAACAGAAAATAGAGAGGGAAGACAAAGCATTCAATGGCCAGTACATTAAAAAGGGGAAACAGATAATAACAAGACCTGGCAATGGTTAAGAGTAGGAAATTTGAAGAAAGAGACAGATGCCTAATTCTGGCTGCATAAGACCAAGCCTTAAAAATAAATACATAAATAGCCATAAGACAACAATATATAGCATGTGATGTCTCTGCAAAGAATCTAAAGAAACTGGATCACTGGTTAGCTGCTCCAAGATACAGACTGGCTACAAACAATAGCATGACAAGAATGCTGCACTGTAAAATCTTCAAGAAATAACTAGTGGGACTATAAAATAAATAATGTAATAGAAAATGAAGAAGCTAAGGTACTCCAGAAATTTAGAATTCTAAGTGATGAATGTTTGCCACATAACCCCTCTGATTTAACAATAGTCAATAAGAAAGAAAGAAAGAAAGAAAGAAAGAAAGAAAGAAAGAAAGAAAGAAAGAAAGAAAGAAAGAAAGAAAGAA
>JANHFO010000222.1:0-10468 GCA_032468095.1 Pareas carinatus
CACCAAGCTGCTTGCCTATTGCAGATTCAGTCTTCCCAGCCTGGTGCAGGTCTACAATTTTGTTTCTGGTGTCCTTCAACAGCTCTTTGGTCTTCACCATAGTGGAGTTTGGAGTGTGACTGTTTGAGGTTGTGGGCAGGTGTCTTTTTTACTGATAACAAGTTCAAACAGGTGCCAATAATACAGGTAATGAGCAGAGGACAGAGGAGCCTCTTCAAGAAGACGTTACAGGTCTGTGAGAGGCAGAAATCTGGCTTGTTTGTAGGTGACCAAATACTTATTTTCCACCATACTTCACAAATGAATTCTTTCCAAATCAGGCAATGTGATTATCTGGATTTGTTTTCACATTTTGTCTCTCATAGGTGAGGTATACCTATGATGTCAATTACAGGCCACTCTCATCTTTTTAAGTGGGAGAACTTGCACAATTGGTGGCTGACTAAATACTTTTTTGCCCCACTGTATATAATCTTAAGATTTCCTCAGTTAACAGCTTCATCCAGGACCAATTGTTTTTGTTCAGAACACCATGTTTTGCCATTATAAGTTTTAACTAAGATCCAGTCATGAGATCCATATCATTACTAAATTCGATATGAGACAGGGTTCTATCTTGAGATGGATGGGTGAAATTCTACAGCGAGAGACGGTGTGTATTTTTAGATATATATATATATATTGGTAAGGTAGTGTCAGCTATAGAGAAATCTAATTTACTAACTGCCTCATTCAGTGACTGTTCAAAGTTCAATGGTGATGAAAAAAATAACTGACCAAAGCCTTCATTTATGATTAAGGAGCCAGGATGGTGCAGTGGTTAAAAGCAGCACTGCAAGTTATTTCTGCTGACTGTCATCTGCCATTAGCCATCAAAAGTTCAGCAGTTCGATCCTGACTGGCTTAAAGTTGACTCAGCCTTCCATGCCCAACTTTGGAAAGCCACATAATGAGTCAGTTTGCCATTACCCAACAGAAGCAACTCTCCGGCGGGGGGGGGGATTGATGATTTTGAAAAATGGAGGAAATATTTGTAAAATTAAGATAGGAAATGGAAAAAGACATCGAAAAAAATATCTGGCAATGTAAAACAAAATAAGAGTGGAAATTCTAGAGAGTAAATCTGAGGTCCAAGATACAGTTTTAAAGAGAATTGAATGATATAGATTTATAGGAATTGAGAAAGACCTCCGGTTGAGATATAGTGCAGTTTTGGAAGTTCCTGATGAAACTATTAAGAGAGATGCCCACTTATTCTCTTGTAATCCCTTCTGTCACTTTCTGTGAGGAGGGAGGAAATATGATTTCTGCAGGAAATCTTTCCTGTGCCTAGTCCATGTTTTTTCTCCCTCCCCCCAGAGCAGAGAGATTACAAGAGATTGAGCAGACACACAATGGAGAATACACTGGACTGTTTCTATAGTGTGCACACAGCCCCTGCCCCCCATGCCCCTTCTGGGCTGTGGGCCCCATCACATTTCTTTTGATGAATATTCCCTACTCTCCTCTAATCCCTTTCTCCAAATACAAACAATTTCCTTCGCGTTAATTATACCAGTACTGGGCTGAACATTCCAAAGGGTAGGGGGAGTTGTGGAAAGGGAAGCATCACAGTCATGTGATTTCCCACTTAGTGACAGCTTGACTTAGTGACAGCTGCCAGTTTCAATTGTGATCACTAAATAAGGACTATATGTATTACTTTAATCTGACCAATTCAATGATCTATTTAATAGGATTTTACTAAGCTGTAAGATTTATTGTTATGATTTAGGTCATAATTTAGAGAAGTCTTGCCTGTTGGACTCTGGCTTTTGTCCCTTACAGGTTATTAGGACAGTATTAAGGAAAGTGGTAACAACAAAATAGGTAAGTGACAAAGAGTCTCCTAAATTTGAGAAAAATCAGTTCTGCATTTGAACATAAAGCCACCAGACAATAACAGTTTGCCCTATAAATAAAACTGTGGAACCTTCTCTTTATGATTTGCTCAATAGTATTCAGGCATCCTGACCTGACTTTCTTCAAGTAATGAATGCATTTACAGAATGACATATAGGTACACATAAATGCACAGCCAGTTTGGTCTAGCGGATCAAGGCACCAGACCAGAACTGAATGACTCTGAATTCCAGTATCACCTTAGGCATAAAGTCAGCTGAGTGACCTTGGGCTAGTCACTGCCTCTCAGCCCTAGGAAGGATGCAGTGGCAAACCACTTCTGCAGAACTTGGTCCAATAAGCTATAGGGACTAATCCAGATACTCACTAGTAGTTCACATTGACTCAGACACCTGCGCGCATGCGCGCGCGCTCATACACACACACACACACAGTGCATTCAGAAAGTATTCAGAACCCCTTCAATTTTGTTCATTTTGTTATGATGCATTTGTTGAAATTCATCTTTTTCTCATCAATCTACACTCGGTACCCCATAATGACAAAGTGAACACAGAATTTTAGAAACGTCTGTATATTTATTGAAAAGAAAAAACTGAAATATCACATTGGCATAAGTATTCAGACCCTTTGCAGCAACACGAAATTTAGCTCAGGTGCCTCCCATTTCTCGTTGCTGACATGTTTCCACCTCTTGATTGGATTCCACCTGTGGTAAATGAAACTGATTGGACATGATTTGGAAAGGAACACATCCCTATAGAAAATCTCACAACTGACACTGCATACTGTACCAGGGCAAAAGCCATGAGGTGAAAGGAACTGCCTGCAGAGCTCAGAGACAGGATTATTGCAAGGCACAGATCTGGAGAAGGCTGCAATAAAATTTCTGCTGCACTAAGGTTCCTAAGAGCACAGTGGCCTTCATAATTTTCAAATGTAAGAAGTTTTGCACAACCAGGATTCTTCCAAGAGCTGGTTGATCTGTCAAACTGAGCAATTGTGAGGAAAGGGCCTTAGTAAGAGAGGTGGTCAAGAACCTGATGATCAATCTCAGCTTCAGAGATCCTGTGTGGAGATAGGACAGAGTTCCAGAAGGACAACCATCACTGCAGCCCTCCACCAATCTGGGCTTTATGGCAAGAGTGGCTAGATGGAAGCCTCTCCTCAGTGCAAAATCCATGAAAGCTCGCTTGGAGTTTGAAAAAAAGCACCTGAAGGAGTCTCAGACTGTCAGGAACAAGATTCTCTGGTCTGATGAAACCAAGATCGAACTGTTTGGTCCAAATTCTAAATGTTATGCCTGGAGGAAACCAGGCACTGCTCATCACCTGCCCAATACCATTCCAATGGTGAAGCATGGTAGTAGCATCATGGTGTGGGGGTGCTTTTCAGCAGCAGGGATTGGGAGAATGATCAGGGATGAGGGAAAGCTGAGTGGAGCAAACTACAGGGGTATCCTCAATGAAAACCTGTTCCACAATGCTCGGAACCTCAGACCGGACCAAGGATTCAAAGATTTCCAACACACAGCTAAGACAACATAGGAGTGCCTTAGGGACAACTCTGTGAATGTCCTAGAGTGACCCAGCCAGAGCCTTGATTTGAACCCTATTGAAGATTTCAGGAGGGACCTGAAAATGCCTGTCCACCTACGGTCACCATCCAACCTGACTCAGTTTGAGATGATTTGCAAGGGAGAATGGCAGAAAACCCCTCAATTCAGATGTGCAAAGCTTGTCGCGTCATACCCAAAAAGACTCAAGGCTGGAATTGTTGCCGAAGGTGCTTCCACAAAGTAGTGAGTGAGGGGTCTGAATACTTACGCCAGTGTGATATTTCAGGTTTTTTTTAAAGTAAATTGTTTTCTCTTTGTCATTGTGGGGTACTGAGCGTAGATTAATGAAAAACATGAATTTCAACAACTGCAGAATAACAAAATTGACAAAAGTGAAGGGGGGTTGGATACTTTCTGAATGCACTTTACGCTCCATCACACACATTAACTTACATAGTCTTGCAATTTAAAAGATTTAAATTTTATGTCATCTCAGATGGAATGCACAGAGCTGTTTTTCTCTTTTAATCCTTACAATCCAGGCTAAAAAAAATGTAATTTGCCCCACCCCATAATAAAATCTGTTGCATCTCTAATTTTACAAAAATTCTTCGCCAGGACAAGCTAAACTCACAAGTACTTAATTTCTCTGCTGACAGTTTTCCACATGATAAGAGCAGGTCATGTGCATACATTTTTTTATTCCCATGTGAGATGCACAATTATTCAAGAGAGTTTAAATCTGAAAACGTAATTAAGCTACTGCACTTAACGTTAAACAAAAGCACTTTATTTCTTCAATTAAATTTAATTGTAGAAAGTTGCATACTTCAAAGAATAGACACATAGATTTTTTGAAACTTTAGGTTTTTTTTTGAAATGCCACCATTCCTTATTGCTGAAATAACTTTCAGAATGAAGCACTAATGACATATTTGTATTTCTTGAAACCTAGTGGGCCACTAAATCAAGTGCATAGAATTGCTGAAATGTTGTTGATGTTCTTTAACTTTCATGTATTTGTTAACATTTGGAACCAAAGGTATGATGTTAGCATTGTTATAATTAACAGCTACTCAAAACAATAGTGATACAAATCTAGTTCCAAAAAATAGAGTAGACTGATACATAAACCCAAACAGAGTATAGTTTAACATATTTAAAGTGCAGGAATTGAAATAAAAGAATGGTTCTTTTTCTGTAGTTGAAGCTGTTTGGAAATACCCTTTAAGTAAATAAAATACACAGGTCTTTTTAAAGATGAAGCTTTAGAGAGCCATTTAGCATGAGGAAATCCGAGAAAGATTTACTCGTAGGTTCATTTATCTTAAGAGGATAAATTTCACCTTAATGAAAAAGCCAAAGTAAGAGTTGCCAGAAACGCAGATCTGAAAAACCAGTAAATTCAATAAATGTAAAACATTAGTTTTTGTTGGTTTGAACCGTTGCTGGTCGTACTGAGCTGTGTGTACACACTAGAAGAGTGGGATTGCTCATGGAGGTAACCAACAAGTACCGTAAATAGCAACCAGTTTGAGAAGTCTGCTATGCAATCTGTTTGCATAAAATGAAACATTTCATCTAGCCAATTATTTTTACAAACAATAAGCATAAACATCAAAACACATTTGAAGTGTTGGCATTGAATCTTAGGTACATGTACAGTATGTAAACATCAGCTGTCATTTAATGGAATGTCTCATTGTAGTCCATGTTGTTTAAAATGGGCAGGATCTGCATCTTATTCTTGCTTCTTAGCCTTCCGGCAGTCCAATATAGTAGCTATGACCCAAATATTAAGAGCCATCATGACTACAAAACGGACCAGAACTGGGAAGAGGAAGGAAGAATACTCATTAACAATTACATACCTTAAAATAAAACAAGCAAGATACATCAATTTTAAACTTAGGAAACAGATTCAATAGTTTTCAAACTATTAGCACAAGATCCATGCAAGTAGAAAGCAAACTTCTGAACCATTCTCCTCATCCAAAGCATCATGTTGTTCCTTCCCCCCATTTCTTCCAAACTCCAAATTTGTAGCTTCCAGGGTTCCTTTGGAAGAAGTTACATTTTGGAGTGGTTTATCCAATACAATAAATTGAATCTCTACTTGTGCCTCTGAAGCTCCACAAAAAGGGGGAAAAAACTTTCTGTCCTACTTTACTTCAGGCTTCAAGAAAGGCACAAGGGCGATCACAACTGAAAACAAGTCCTTCAGTAAGGAGACGTCTGTTGTTAGAAATAAGCTTCAGTACATCAAACCTTTTAATGGGGTGGGGATGCGAATTTGACTTAAGAGAAGGAGAAGAGCAACATCAAACCATTACAAAGAAAAATATTTTAAGTTCTTGGAAAGTAGAAAGTGGAGAAAGAAATTCAAAACAACACTGCAATTGGGTTAGATATAAATGGAAGTAGAGAGAATTTTGGACAGGCTTTCAAGATTCTGTTAACAGTATCTTCCCCACATTAAAAGTACTTTTCAAGGTTCCTAGTGATTCCCATTTTATGGCCTGATTCACTTCAAAGGGCAGATTGGGAATCACGCAACTCTCATTTAGTATGTAACTAAAAACATAAGAACACTGTGATTTAACTACCCTTTGGCAGGCTCTAAATTGCAAGAGGAATTCCTATGTCTTAGGTAGATTCCTATGTCACTTCTATAGAACCCCTCACAATCACAGTATTTAAAGTCAATTCTCATAAAGCTGTATCATCATCTCAGCACCCGTACAGAAGTAAATCCATTTTGTTTCAATGAAGTGTTTGCCAAATTACTTTTTTTTGTTCCTTTCAAATGGAAGGGAATGTCAACAATAAACTTAAAGCCCATCTTCCCAGAAAATATGCAATATTTGCCTGCATGTAAATATACGTAATTAATTCTGCACAGCCAAGGCACATTTCCAGTTCTGACCCCAGCTGAAAAGTGAGCCCCTTCAGAACTGCTATTCAAAGCTTTGGGGGATTAGACACCTATGAAGGGCAGAAAGATGCTGAGTCATCCATCTTTTGAAGGAATCTCCCAGGCTTTACAAAACTCTGCAAATCTAGCAGGGTCCTTCATTGCTTTCCAATGAATGCAGGGCAGCAAATGCCTGAATGATGAAGGGGAACCAGCGTGTTCCCCTATACCCCTCCCTGCCTGTGGTTTCAACTGCACAAACATGACTAAGGTTTGCAGTCAAGGATTCCTTGATTCACACCTGACTTCCTATTGATTCTTAAAGAGAAAGTGGCTTGTGAACGGGAAAGTTTGTGTCATTCTTTTTAGCCCTTTGTATTCTAATGACAGGCTCTTCCTTATTTATTCTTCTCTTGTCTTCCGTAGCCAGTAAAAACATATGGATAGTATTGGCATCCAGAGGCAATGCCTCAGTCAATTTGCCTACTTGTAGAAGCATCCTTCAAAGGAGACCAGGTCAGAAGACACGCGTTGCAAGGACTACAGGTAATAATGCACAAAATGATGTGGCTATAAAGCACAACATCATGAGACCGCTTCTCTTAGTGATGGCCAACATAGTAGTCCCCAACTGCTGTCCTTAAGCGACGTTCACAGATCATTAAGCAAGGTCCTCCTTACAACTTCCTGCTGGCTTCCAATAACCAAAGTCAACGGGGAAGCCAGCAGGATGTTGCAAGTGCCGGGCGGTTGGCAAGGAGGCTGGGATGTAGGTAAGTCACTGCTACCATGTGGGGAAGGGCGCATGAGTGGTCAGTGCAGCATGCTGCAAGCGTATCAAGGGTTGGGGTGGCTGCTGCTAGGTGGGAGAGGGCATGCGTGTGTGAAGGGCTGATGTGGCTCATTGTGAGTGCAGCAAGGATTGAGGTAGTGCTGCCGGGTTTACAAGAGTGACTTCCAACCTTCCCTGCCGGCTTCCCCATTGACTTTACTTTGTGGAAACCAAGGAGGGAAGGTTGCAAATGGCAATCCTTTGACCATGAGATGTTACGACTGTTGTAGGAGTGAGCCGGCTGCCAAGTGCCCAGTTGAGATCATCTGACTGGGGGTGCTGGGATGGCTGAAACTTCAAGGATGAGTGGTAACTACCACTTATTCATCACCATTGTAACTTCAGTTGGTGAAGAAGTGGTCATTAACCTGGGACAACCTGTACTGGTATTTTTATTGCTATAGAGCAGGGGTCCCCAACCCGCTGTCCGTGGACCAGCACTGGGTCTGTGGCATACCAGCAACTGGGCCATACAAACGCGCCAAGGCCAATTCACAAGATCCAGGCAGCACACAAAACCAGCCCCCCTCCTGTCTGCGGAAAAACCTTTCTCCGTGGAACTGGTCGACGGTGCCCAAAATGTTGAGGGCCACTGATATAGAGTATAATAACAAAACCTGAAAGTCTATTGTCCCATAAAAGATCAAAGTAGGGTTATTTTGAGTCTTTTTCCTAGGCGCCCGCTTTTCCCAGGGCTGAGATACTGTTGACTCCTAACAGTTCTTGCATCGTTTGCCAGGGTTATCTCTACCTTCCTCTACACTTGCACTCTTTTCAGCAGAATGTGTTGAAAATCCCTGCTACAAGACTCCCCCAAAATAATGTAACATTACCTGTAGAATCCTTTGTAGTCATTAAAGTCGTAAATATCCGTGCTTTAATTGAGAGAGACAGAAAATTAGTTATAAATAAATCAATTTCATATTTTAGCTGACAATTCATTTCCATTCCCTTTCAATCCCTAGCAAACAAGATATACAGAGCCATTATCATGCCCTGTAGAAAAATCTTATCAAGTATCCGCCTGAACTCTTCCATTTTTTTTCTTTGGATGCGCACTCACATGTTCCTAAAAGATTATCTTTCAACAAAGAATAGTGTCTTTCGGGCACTTGTTTTCATTTTCTCAGCAACTTTTGTAGGGCTCAAAACCTTATTTCAACAAACTGCATTTAACAGTAACTCATGAAAGTTGACTTTTAAATTCTTCCAATAATTTTAAATTTTATTCTACTTGGTGTAGTGCTCAAGGCATCAGGCTAGAAACAGAATATCAGGAGTCCTAGTTCTGGCTGAAGCACAAAGCCAACTGAGTGACCTTGGGCCTGCCACTTTCTCTCAGCCGTAGAAAAGAGGGAATGGTAAACCACTTCTGAAAAAAAACTTCATGCAATCGCTGAGAATTGACACGATTGAACAGAACAAAAACATACTGAATAATCCCACAAACATGGTGGGGTAGATGCTGCTTACCTGCACAGGTGTATGTGGCTAATCCCCAAGTCGTGGCACTCACTTGTTCAGAATCTCTAGTCTGCCAAAGACACCGGAGCTGCGCAAATTTACTTGCAGCACTGACCAGTGTGCTCAAGTTCTGCAGAAAGGCAAGGATAAGAGAACAACCATTAAAGCAAAGATCAGACTGAAGGGTAGGAAGTGTCCGTCACTCAATTCCTTTTGTAAGCAGAAACTGAATCAGTGACCCTGACTATTCAAAAAAGATTTCATGTCCCAGGACCCGAAGGGCAGCTTCAGATTCAGATTCAAAAAGCTGCTGCCGGTTAGTGAAGGTGGCATTTAATGCTTAGGTCTGCACTGATGCACTAAACAACCCCTTTGCAAGTTATTTTAAGCCATTCCGAGATTTGTTTGACTTAAGACTATTGTATAATCCACCTACCATGTTAACAAATCATGGTTAACATATGTATTTTATTGTACGAGGTGTGTTCAAAAAGTATCAAACCTTAATTTTCCCCGCATAAACAAATGAAGCACGGGAGATGTCCTTTGGCGGAGATGTGTAGGAGACATTCATGCATATCTGTGCATTTTTTCCCGCCTGCAGAAAGCATCAGTCGCTGGCAGTCGGCCTATGAGTGAGCAAGTGCAATGAGCACCTGTCGGATTTGGCAGCTTCATCATGATAATGCACCTGCCCATTCTTCACATCTGATTCAGACTTTCTTGGCCAAACACTGCATTCCCGTGGTTTGCCAGGCTCCCTGACATGGCTCCGTGTGTTTTTTGGCTATTTCCCAAATCGAAAGTGCCGCTGAAAGGGACCTGATTTGAATCAAGAGAAGACATTATGCGGAACGTGACAGCCCAGCTGAACACTATCCCAAAAGTTGCATTCCAGAAGGGTTTCCAACAATGGCGGGACCACTGGGAGAAGTGTGTGCATTACCAAGGAGGCTACTTTGAACGAGATTAGGGTAAATGTATTTTCTATGAATAAATGTATTTTTGCCGACCAAAGGTTTGATACTTTTTGAACACAGCTCATAGATTATTTAATGGGGAGCTCTTCCAAGGTGGTATATACATAATACAAGTGAAAAGACAACTGGGGGAAAAAACTCAGTAAAAACAACTAGCTCAAAAACAGAACCCCACAGCAACTGCAGCCCCTTTCTAGAAACTTCCATCTGATGGCAGAAGCAATAAATACCGTAGAAATAGGAAATGATTTATTTCTCACCTAAGTATTTCTATACCTGTAGAAATACTTTAGACCCAACTTTTAAAAAAGGGCTGATAAGAAGTCAGGATATATGGAGTTGTCATGATACCGGGTGGTCCTAAACTGGGCTAGACTATGTTGGCCCAGGCCACCATTTAGTCAGCCAGGAATTTAGCCAACACTGATGAGCTGATGCAGGCTGCTGTTCTACTGCCCCAGGGACAGAGAATCTGAGGATTACATTTGGGCATTCCAGTCACCATTAGAGCTACAACTGCCAAAAACGGGTGGCAACTACTTTAGATAAATAAAACAATAAAATAAAGCTTGACATAATTTTATTCTTTAAAAGAACTCTCCCCTCCCAATTCAGGAAAAAAAAATCCAGTCCTCACTATTTTGTATCGTTTCACCCCCTTGACAGATGCACGCATACTCAGCCCAGTCCCCATAAGGATGCCTGCTCTAGGGTATCATAAGATACGGCCTTTATTAATATCGCACTAATCAGCTGTGCAGTGAAGTAGTGCATGATCACAGGTAATCATTTTAAGTTACGGTAACTTATTTATTTCT
>JANHFO010000224.1:0-13118 GCA_032468095.1 Pareas carinatus
GGAGAGGGAGGAGAAAGAGAGAGGTGAGGAAGAGGGAGAGGGGAGAGAGAGGGAGAAAAGAGGGAAGAGGGAGAGGCAGAGGGAGGGAGAGAAACGGAGGGAGGGAGAGGGGAAGGGAGGGGAAGGGAGAGGGAGGAGAAAGGAAGAGGAGAGAGAAGAGAGAGAGAGGGGGAGAGAGGGAGAGAAAATGGAAGAGAATGAAAGGGAGGGAGAGAGAGAAAGAGGGAGGGAGGAAGAGGGAAGGGAAGGAAGATGGAGAGAGGAGAGGGAGAGAGGAGAGAGAGGGAGGGAGAGAAAAGAGAAGAGAGGGAGAGGGAGAGAGAGAAAGAGGGAGAGGGAGAGGGGGAGAGAGAGAGAGAGAGAGAGAGAGAATCTTATTTGTGAATCATGTTTGAGGTGCTACAAATTCCCCTCAGGTGAAAATCTGTAATCTCATCAAAAAGAAAATTCAAACAGATTTCTATCACTACAAACTAGATTTTCAGATAAAAAACCACCAAGAATATAATTGGAACTCCATTCATATAAATGTTCAGGGGCTTTATTTTCTTGAATTACTGCAAATTATGGAAGTATTAGCTTGAGTGAAAGTAGGGGCAAAGGTCTTCTACCTCCCACTAGCTGATGTAAGCAATTGGGCATATCTATAAAATAGTTTGTGGCATGTGCTTACTCTTAATAACATTGCTTTCAGCAAAGAGTAACCTCTTTCTAATTGCTCAAGTCTCAGCTCATTTAATCTTCATAAGCGCTCGTTGACATTCAGCACGTTGTCTTCCCAAAGAAAAGTCAAATATGTTAATTAAAAATTACTTTAGGTATTCTTTCATAGGTTCTGTTTTCAAATTTAAGCTTGTCTTAAAGTTGGGATAGTTATTCAAAGGCTGGCTAATACGTGCCTGTAACTACACAGGAGGAGGGAAATTTTAAAACCTTCAGAATGGACCCTTCCCAGCTACCCACCCCTCAAAATTCCACAATGTAAAAGATAACTGAAATAGGCTGCACAGTCAGACTGAAAATCCTACCTCCTTTGTAGAGTTTTTAGCATTTAGCATTAGAGTTTTTACCTTATTACAGAAGAAATTTACCAAAAAAGGAAAGGAGACTAGAATAGCCATTTCTAGCTTGTTCGCTGTCTTTAGTAAGCCATATCTGAAATTCGAACCTGGGCTGATTTACTTATTAGACTATTGTCTTAGCCACTACACCACAGGTTCTCACTTTTGCTGGCTTAGTCCAAGGAGTATTAGACTTATTTTTTGTGAAGAGCGACACCTGGTGGTCCCTGAATACAGGGATGAAACAACCTGCTTTACATTTTGCCCTTCAGCCCAGATCGAAGAGAGCTAGAAATGACCATCTGAGTCTCCCTTCCTTTTCTGGTGAATTTCTTCTGTAATAAAATCATTGGTACGTGCCTGCAATGACCCCAGTCTAGGCTGAAGGACAAATGTGAAACTGTATGTTTCATCCCTGTATTCAGGGATCACCAGGTTGCTCTTCACAAAAATGAGTTTTTACCTTTGCAGAGTTTTTAGGCTTTATACTTTAGAACTTCTCCCTTCAGTCCAACTCTGGAAAAATTGAAAGAAAGGTGCTAGGGAACTCTATGTTGCAAATTTAACAACTTTTTGTTTCAATCCTGTAACACAAGAGTCAGTTGGGTAACTGTGCAGTTTTGCAGAGGGGGAAAGATGTGAATGAGAAACACCCTTAGTGAACCAATGAAGTCTGATTTCAAGATATTAAATGGAGTATATTGAGAAAAGTGAAATACGATAAAAAATAGAGAAGAGTGGCCACCATCGCTCATATGGAATCCCAAACAAAGCCAATATAGCGAGCCTAACAAAACCAGATAGATTGAATAAATTCTTGGGTTTCAAAGCATATTCCTTCCAGTGAGGAAAGTTGGAGAGTGATTATTTTTTTATTGTAAAAACCTATGTAATGTCCATTCGACCAGATTCTGGGCCTCTTGTTGGTGTATTTGTAGGCAAGACTTTTTGATTTCTCTTCTTCCCTTCTTCCCCTTTACCTGAACATTGATCCTCAATTTGTTAGAAAATAGGAGTTAAATGAGCGTCAGTTCCTTTCATGGCTTCCTCTCATGAGGGCAATACAGGTAGTCCACAACTTATGGCCATAATTGAGCCCAAAATTTCTGTTACTATAACAGACAGTTGTTAAATGAGTTTGGTCCCATGGCACAGCTTTTCTTACCACAGTTGTTAGGTAAATCACTGCAGTTGTTAAGCTAGTAACACGGTTGTTAAGAAAATCTGGCTTCCCCGTTGACTTTGCTTATCAGAAAGTCGCAAAAGGTGGTCACATGACCCCGGGACACTGTCACTGTCAGGATGGTGCAGTGGTTAAAAGCAGCACTGCAGGCTATTTCTGCTGACTGCCATCTGCCATTAACCATCAAAGTTCAGCAGTTCTTTTCTCACTGGCTCAAGGTTGACTCAGCCTTCCATCCTTCCAAGGTCGGTAAAATGAGGACCAAGATTGTTGGGGGCAATACGCTGACTATGTAAACCGCTTAGAGAGTACTGTAAAGCACTGTTAAGCAGTATATAAGTCTAAATAATAAATGTTTCTTTGTTTTCTAGGAAAAATCACCTTGTATTTTGAAATTTTTCATTGAAACTAATTAAATATATCAATATTAATTTCTGTAGTTACATTGTACATAAATACATAGTAATACTGAATTAATCGCTTCATTCAATTCTTAATCTTTGTTTTTTGCTAGATTAGAAGCGTGCTATAGTACTTATAGAAATAGTGTATCTTCCCAAATAACTAAAAGTACATTATCTGCTGTGTAACATCAACACCCCTTCCTTACCTCCAATAATAGAATACCACAATGAGATGGGATGGCAGCAGTATTTACATTTAGTGGTGCTTTAGATATTACAACTGTTATTCTGTATGCATTATTTGGGAAGTAAGTTTCATTTTAATTCAACAGAACTTGTCAGTTAACATGAATACACTCAATAAATGTTTCCAACATGCCAAGCTGCTACTCTTCTTTATAAGGCACTTGATAAATTAATAATGCTTAATACCATTGAAAATTGAACTGCCATTTATGTGTTGGATTTAGTAAAATGTAAAATAAGTTTGCAAAAAAATTCCCTAACACAGCAAACATACATTATACTCTTTCCTCCCCCTATTTTTCCCATAACAACAGCTCTGTGAAACAGGTTGGGTTGAGAAAGTTACTGGCCCAAAATCACCTAGCTGGTTTTCATGTCTGAAACAGTGCTAGAACTCACAGTCCCCTAGTTTCTAGCCTGATGCTTTAACCACCACACCAAACTAGCTATTAATATTATTACAAGTGTTTAAAATGTTTAATGTATTTAAATATCTACAGAAAGTTAGTATTTGAAAAGAAAATATACTGTACATGTTGATATTTCTACTAGGTCTTTATCACATAGGGCTAAATCCAGGGGAAAGTTCTCTTCCTACATATTTACCCCCAAACTCCAAAGCAGATTTTAAGATTGCAATAGGTTGTGGATGGAAGGGGAGGGAAGTTATCCCTTTTCCCTTTTTATCAGTGTGACCTTTTCCATTAGTGTATTACTTGGATACATTGGGCAAATTTTCATATTTATTATTTATTTTTCTAACGATTGGTGTACAGTACCATAAATGTTCCTTCATGTATCAAATGTAGTTGCTCACTACAAAAACTAATAATAATAATAATAATAACAGCAGCAGCAGCAGTAGCAATAACAATAACAATCATGGTTTTCTATTTTTAACTTGTCTTGTTTGCAATGGACTTGTGTGTCTTGTGCCAATCATGTTTTAAAAATTAATTTATCTGTATCTCACTGTGGCAGAATGTGAACGAAAATGCATGGAGACTGATAGTAATGAAACTTGGCTACATATTTTTATCTGTATTTGGATGACTGTCAGATTTGCACTTATGTTCCTTGATCCAGCAGGTGATACATACCTCAGAATTAGTTAACCCACATGAATCTCCTAAACCGAATAAGAGTTATTGTGTCTAAAATGATGCCAAATTTTCCATTTTAAAAATCAGGATTTTTAAAACATGGTCAATATTAGAGCATTCTTTCACTATTCCTATCACAGCTCAGAATAATGATTCCCTCTCAATTATTACAAGTTATAATTTTGTCAAAGTAGCCTGATTGTCATTTTTAGATCCTTGTAAATATTAGCAAATCTATATAAAATTATTTAAGTAACAGTGAGAAAAATAATGTGCTGCAAAACTTTTACAATTGGTTAATTCAGCATACTGAATTAAAAATACACTTTTGTTCAAATAAACCCTTTTCTTTCATTAGTTTTTTTTGGAGGAGGGAGAATATAGCATCTATTTTTACTATGATATTTTTGTGATTTGAGGAAATACAGATGTCTTTGGAAAATGTGGTTCCTTTTTAAAAAATATTGTTTAGGCTCCAATTAGGTCCTTTGATGATGAACTGATAGGAATTAACAGAATTTGAGATTTAGTTTGATAAAGTATGTCTCCATTATTTGTAGTGAAATAACAATGAGCTACTGCATATTTTACCTATCACTCTTGTAAATATTTGTTCTCAATTAAGTTATGTGCAAAGCAGTATTAAATATATTTCAATAAGCCTTTAGGCTTAATATTTTAAATGTTGTATTGTATTACATTAGAAGGATTTAGAATTGTTCTTGACTGTAAATATGACCTCTTGTAATTAGTAAGTAGTAATTAGTAACATAAGGTCTTGGATAAAGTTCATGGATACATGTTGGTTATGTTAATATATTGAGTTATCCTTAAGATGAAAGACACAGTATGCAACAAGAAATTTATATCGTAAAAATGACATAAATGTACTATTATTTAATAGCATAAAACCATTAAATAATGTTTTAGTCATAAATTTATTCAAAATACATATCTTGCATTTTTAAAACATGTCAGCTAAATCTGAATTTTTGCATACTAGTCTTTAATGTTAAAAAATGACCGAAGAAAGCAATGAAGTAAGCCACTGAATCCATAACTCAACTGAGGTGTTTTTATTGCTTTCTGTTCAGAATCACATCCTGGTGCTTAATGTTGTGAAGGGTATGTCAAAATGAGATTAAGAAAGTCTGGCTTCAAATAGCTGCTTAATCATGAGGGCCCTATTGCCCTGGGATGAGGTCTACAAAGTCAGTAGCTATTAGGTTTGTATTTTGTTTTATTTAAACAGAGAATCGAACTTTCTGGCCATCTCAACAATACTTATTTGGGGGGGAGGGGCAATGGTGATGGTGCAGAACATAACATTTTCTGTTCCCTTCCAGTTTTTTTATTCAGATAACACTATTTACAGGTTTATATAATGCAGGAAACTGCATCCCAGAATGGAACAAGTCACCTCGTCCAACTTGCCTTGGCTAGCTTGCTGCTGGACAACTCATCATGGAACAATTCAATGCAGGATAACTTAAGTGAATTGTTGACTCCATGCTGTGACTCACCCCAGCCTTGAGGACTTCTAGCTTGAGAAGGTTCAAACCTAAAGCAAGAGAAAGTCCGTTGGAATTCACTGGTCCCTCTCTTGAGTTATCCTGCATTGAATTATCCCGCGTCAAGTTGTCCCTCAGTGAGTTGGCGGCAGCAAGTTGGCTGGGGTGAATTGTCCTAGACCCACTGCACTCTCTCGCAATACTAGTAAATAACCAGGTAGGTGCTGGAAGTTCTTGTGATTGTACAGTTGAAGTCTTCAGAATAAACATCACATAGGATTTTATGGCCAAATATAAAATGACAGCATTTTTTTCATCTTGTTGTAAAGTAATGCCCAAACTATAATTGGTGATTATGCAGAAGAAGAACACCTTATTGGCTATCAGTTAAAGAAACTGTCACAAGCACATCCTTAAATATACTGTATATATTTATACAGTAGAAGGGCGGTATAAAAATATAAATAAATAAATAAATAAATAAATAAATATATAAAATAGCACTAACATTTTTTCCTTACTAATTTTCCTCGCCATTCTAAAAACCAATTATTACTACTACACTTGCTCTGTGGTTTCTGTTTTTCTGTTCTGGCTGGAGAAAAATACAAGGTATAGTCAAGCCAAGGATAAAGAATAAGTGAAGAAGCTTATAATATAAGGGAATTGGTATTAAGTGTAATAAATTGGATGAGGATGGGAAGAAGAGATTTCTGGAAAATTTTAATGATGGCTCATGCACTGCTTTCTGCACTTACAAACCAGGTTTGAATTTGGAGCCACTTGAACAAGAACTATTACTAGTTCTTGTTAAATGAAACCTCAAGTAAGTTGAAGTCCTTTTCTCCAAATAATAGTTTCTAAGGTTGTTTCTCTATATTTTCATTGATGGCTGAGAGGAATTCCTAATACAGATATTTTGCCATTATCTCATGTTGAGAAAACATTTTTTTCATAGCAAAGGGGCAGTATCATAGACAAGCTTGTAACCTTTTGGTTCCCCAAACAAAGTGCTCGTCTCTTTGATTTCAGGAACCTAGAAGAAATCGCTTGAAAGGAGCGTTTTGGCCAAAGTGATTCATTTTGCTTCTCACTTACATTACTATTGTTTTGATGAATAGTTATTAGCAGGAAGACAAGTGCCTACTTGCAGCTGCTTTTTTCTCTTTTGTAAATTGTATACACTGTGTTGTAACCATAGATTCCCCCTGCCCACATAGAAGGAGTTCCTATTCACAGAAGAAGCATTCTGAGCATAGAAAAAAACATTTTAATGTATAGGCTTCCTCTGAGAAAAGATTAAGAACTTTGAATGCAGAGACTTGCATCAACAAAATTTCCCATTGATTCTACTGCTGTTCTCTAAACAGGAGTCTTTCTGTTTCAATTCTTTCATTCAATGGGTGTCTTCTCTAATTGAAAAGGGAGAGTAATGTGCTACATTTTAGAAGATCCTATATTATTTTACATGTTCTTCAAGAGTAATTTATTAATTATTAATTATTAATTAATCCTCCATAGCTCATCTTCAGGGTTGCAACAGGAAACGAATTACTGCAAGTACTCTTTTTGTAAGCAAAATTCTTATGTTCCATATCAGAAAGGTTTTATTTTACATTAAGTTAAAATGTTTTTAGTCCTTCTCGTTAAAAAAGAAAATCTCAAAGCATTTTACAATAAAGCCATTTATAGGTAAATTAAATTTTGTCCAATTCCAGAGTTAGGGATTTGTAAGCAGATCAAAAGCTGTTTTATGAAAAATATATTCTGTGGTATAAATGCAAGTGGAAGTTTGGAAAAAGTGTAAAGCGGTTCCTAGAGGTATTTACAAGTATTTACCCTGTTATTCCCCAATGATCTTGTGAACATTAGATGTCACATTTCTATTCTTTTGCCTTTGGTTTTTTGTGAAGATTAAAAGTAGCCTGTTTCTAATTAGAAGTCTGTTTGTTTGTTGAATATATTATTCCTTTCTGTTGAGAAGGTTGACTCCTCTCTTTCTTTGCCAACCTCGTTACGCAGTATCATCCAGAAATTGCATGGGCATACTATATTTACCAAAACCTAAATATGGGAGTGATTTGCCAATTTTTTTCTGTATAAAAATTAGACCTATGTGAGTCTACTTCAGATAGCCAATGAAGTTATATGTACATTCATATAAAAATTTGAGAGGAATTGGAATAAAAGATCTGAAATATAACTGGTACGGGCTAAGTATTCTAAATCACTTTAAAATAATTATCTTTTCTGCCATATCAAGAGTTTAATATGTGATTTACTGCTCTCTTTTCTACCCTGTGAATAAGTACTAACCTCTAAATGAAAAGTCTATATGCTCAAGTATTCCTGTCCTCTCTGAAAGATTAGAAGGCGTAGTGTAAAAATAATTCAAACACAATAGCTTTTAAACAGGAATAGTGAAGTTTTTAAAAATTGGCCCAGTTGTGAAAAATGGACCAGAGCTGACAAAAAGGAAGGATGAATTTAATGAAAATGAGGCACTGATATAGAAGCTAGTTCAGTGTAGTACAGGCACATCCAACCTGCGGCCCCACAAGATAATTTAATTATAATAAAAATATAAAAAATAAAGGAAGTTTGTTATTTACATATATTAACTATATTATATTTTTATATGAGACCCAAGACAATTCCTCTTCATAAGTGTAGCCTAGAGATGCCGAAAAGTTGGACACACCTGGTGTAGTGGTTCAGACACTTGCCTAGAAACTAGAAAAGTGAATTCTAATACTGCCTTATGCATAAAAACCAGCTGGATGATTTTGGGCCAGTCACTATCCCCCAGTTCAGTTCACCTCACAGGATGACTATTGTGGGGAAAAAAGGAGGAAGAGTATTATGTATATTTGCCATCTAATTTCCTCATTTTTAAAAAATACTCAGTACTTTAAATCTTTTGCCCACATCACTGATCTGTCTTTTCTGAGCCTGATCTTCATAAAACAGATCTACAGTATCTGTTGTTTACCTGTATTTTCTAGAGTGTCATTTCCTGGTACAGTGGCACTTTTCAATTATTTAATTTAGGCTACTTATTTATTTCCTTATTTAGTATAGTTGTATATCTCACCAAATGACTCTGGGAAGCAAACACAAAATTTTAAAAAATATAAAAATATAAAACACATAGAAACCAAGAGTAAACCATCAATTATAATCAATAAATTAACCAAGAAACAGGTCCCTTCATACACTCAAAGCCTCAGGCCTAGGCACAGAGCCAAGTCTTTAAAGACTTACAGAAAGCCAGCAGGGTCAGGACCATCCTGATCTCTAGTGGGAGAATGTTTTAGAAGCCATGCACTACATCAGAAAAGGCACGTTTTTAGGCCTCATCAACCACCATTCCTTTGTCAATAGTACCCAAAATATGGCCATCCTGCCTATCCGGATCTGATGGGTAGAAACAAACTGGGGGTTGAAGTTATTACTGAAATTGCAATTTAAATTTTATCAAGACACACATATAACATTTTTTCATTTCAACTGGAATTTTTCAGGGTGGTATCCTCTTGCCTACTTTTACTCAACATACCTTTGGATCTCATTTTTAGAAAATTATTGGATGGAAAGTTTAGTGGCATACATCCATCTGGTTTGATAATTATGAATGTTTATCTTGGCTGATATTGTGACCATCACAGCCAGCATTTGGGAAAACCTGCAAGAAGTGATTAGTCATATAGCAAGTGAGTCTGGTAAAATTGGCCTCCAGATAACCTCCATGCTCTACTTGACTCATCCAAGATATTTCCAAAGATAGGAAATGAAACCGTTGAAGATGTTGATTATTTTACATACCTTGGAATTGAAGTAAGCACAACTGGTAGAGTACCACAAAAGCAATATTATGACTAAAATGAGTGTCCCGTTGCTGTTTCCAGATTCTGGAAATGAAAATACATATGACAGAACACAGAACAACAGTTTCATTTCCTATCTTTGGAAACATCTTGGATGAGTCATGGAGCATGGAGATTATCTGGAGCTATCTGGCTTTATAAGAAGAGGATTTAGTTTTCATTGGATGATTAGAGTGACATGAGATTCTCTTTGGTGACTACACCTTCCTTTGGAATTCAGTTCAATTCTTGATCAGAATCATACTGTAATTTCTGCGACAAGCATGTAGTAATATTGGTTATATTGCCTTATAATGTTTATTAATATAAACAGACAAAGTGCAAGAAAATTACCAATTTTGGACAATAGGATGCTTTGTTTACCTTTTATCTACAAAATTACAACTTGGTTTTTTTTTTCTTCCTGAACTCATCTGTGTCATAAACGCAGGTTATTTTATTGCAATTGTGTTCAATTCGGTGGTACCTTCTGCAGTTTTAGATGCAACTTGTATAACATAGTGCACATATTTGCCCAGCTGTACTTTATGAATATGACTTATCAAAACAGAATGAAACAGATCGCTGATCTGAAATGCAACATTTCATTTTAAATTAAAAATTCACTCTCAAAATAAACTAGTAGCTCAAGTAAGAAATGAGACAAAGAAAAGGAAAATAGCATTTTATCCATTGTGATTTTGTTTCTTCACCTCTCACTAATCTCCATTTCTTTAGTGATATTTAAGTTCTCAGAGTTACCAAAAATGCTTTCAGGTGTAATATTTCTCAGTTATACCAAAAATTGCAAATTTAAACATAATAAAAATCTAGTCTCTGCTCCATTAAACCTGTTTTAAAATGAGGTTTCATTATTTGCTTTCAGACGAGATTGCCTATTACATGTTCATCTTATGGAAAAAGCATGATAATGGCCAGTGCCAAGAGGTGCACCTTACCAGTAGCACTATATGCCTGTCAAAGAAATACAGTATGATTCTGGTCAAGAATTGAACTGAATTCCCAATGAAGGTGTAGCCAGTAAGGGGAATCTCATGTCACTCTAATCATCAAATGGAAGCTAAATACTCCTATAAAGCCCTTGTAAATCTTTCAGTATAATCTATTCCCTTAATGTACACCTCTTTCTTATGTCAGTGGAGGAAGTTACAGTATCCAGCACAATGTAGAGTGACTAAAGCAAATGTCCATGTAAATCCTGTTCCCATATAAAGGAATATTCGCTAGTTTATTTGGATAAATAGATAGCTGCTTATCTGCAGATGGATTATTCCATAGCAAAAGGAATTTTAGAGTCCTCTTTTAGTGGACCCCTTTGACTTCTTTTATCTACTCTAGACTTCTGAACAACAATAAATGAACTGTTTCCAATATTAAAATATTTGCTGGTAATACCTCTCTTGATGGATCCTATTCTAACTGAGGATTGATTCATCAATTTCATATCTTAAAGCAAGTTCAAAAATCACTGACTGGCCCTTCCCTCCAGAGCTTTTCTCTGTTAGTTGTCTGTAGTAACTGCCTCTATAGCCAGGCTCTGTTTTGGCATTATTCTGGTCTCAGACTTCACTTGAAGACTATGATTCTTGACCAAATACTTAACATGCTATTTCATGCCTTTTTTATTTGATTTAATCTCTTCTTGAAAATTTCCAATAATAGAATAACAGAGTTAGTCCAAACCCCTGATCAGGCAGGAAACCCTATACCGTTTCAGATAAATTGTTGTCCAATCTCTTCTTCAAAATGTCCAGTGTTGGAGCATTCACTATTTCTGGAGGCAAGTCGTTCCACTGATAAATTGTTCTGTCAGGAAATTTCTCCTTCGTTCTAAGTTGCTTCTCTCCTTGATTAGTTTCTATCCATTGCTTCTTGTCCTGTCTTCAGGTGCTTTTGAGAATAGCTTGGCTCCCTCTTTTTTGTGGCAGCCCTTTAGATCTATTGCAAGCTTCACCTCATTCACTTACCAGAGAAAGGAAGGGCTGATTCCACTTTAGCAAAACAACCAGTATTTGTTCGTGTTCATTAGATTTCAGTGAATTTTTTCTGCACATTTTCCTGGGTTTTTTTCCAAGAAACTTTTTGATTCATTTCCATGACAGCATATGATAGTTCTTTTTATACACATCCAACTTGTATAGCAACTAAAGAAAATTGTCCTCAGTTCAGATAAATTAATTCTTTGTTTATTCATGAAAAAACACATGGAATAGTCTTTCATAATGACCCGCAGTTAATATGAGTTGCATTTTTTAATTTGACTTGAAAGCTTCCTTATTGAAATATGATAAACAAACCATGGACAGAGTTCTGTAATATTTTTAACTATGCATGCTAACAGGAAAAGAATTGTCATTTAATGCTTTTTAAATGTTCAGCCAAACTTCTAGTTGAGTGTTCAATGCAGTCCAGCCAACCTTCAATCAGTAAATTTTATTTTACTTTAGTCTATTAAATGTTCTGCTTTTCAGATCATATTGCCTCAGGAAGTGGCTTATATCAGTAAGGAATTCATTGTAGACCTAGAAGCATACAATATGTATTCATGGAAAAGATGGAACATCTTTTCTGAGATTTTCAAAGCAAGTTGCAAAAAGGGAAAGGAAAAAAATAGGAAAAACTATAGTGCAAAGGTGCTTTCTTTAGAAAAGTGTTTTCTTTCTGGTGTCTGTAAGTGTTGACTCCTGATCACTACTTAGACAGGTCTCTCAAGTTTCCTTGACCAGATTTTTCAGAAGTGATTTGCCCTTGCTTCTCTCCTTGCGCTGAGAGACAATGACTGACCCAGGGTCATCTAGCTGATTTTGTGCAGTACTGGAACTCATGACCTCCTGGTTTCTAACTCAGTGCCTTAACCATTACACCAAACAGGCTGTCTCTTAGAGAAGGTACAAAGGACGTTCCTGAACTGAGTGCCACATTTAGTATGCTGGTGCGCTCATTTCTCCCCTCCCCCACTCCTCAAATGAGATTAAGGCAGAGAGGTAGATTGGGCTAGAAAAAAAGTACACATTTTAAAAGAATTAAATATGTAATTTATTACAGTTAATAAATACAGTTAACGTTATGGCCATCCTTGGCTGATAAAATCAGAAAAGCAAGGTCAGATTGTATTACTAATTGTTTGGGAGATGGCCAGGAAATAGTAGCATTGTAGGCTAGGCTAGGAAATTAAAGCAAATCTCAGGCAATGGAAAACGTTTCCCATATTTTTTTCTGCAAAAACTGTGTTCCATAAAAACTGTTACATCAGCCAGAATTGAGCTCAACCTGAAGTAGACTTTGCCTTAATCCATTTATTCTCTCCAAGTATTTCATCATTTTCATCTTTTGTAGAAATAGTGCATATATTTGATAGTCTTCTGGCCATTGGCAGATACCAGAATGCTTGCTCTTTTGATGCTGTTGTTAGAAGTCACAGCAGACGTCTTTCTGGTAGCTGTTTGTTAAATTCTGCACTGTATCCAGATATTGAAACACTAGGTAAGCAGAAAGTTAACTTCCAACTTCTGAAACAGTTTGGAAGTTATGCTAACACTGATTCATTAATCCTCACAGTTGTAACCTGCACCCACTCTGATATGTACTGTGTGACAACCCGCTTAAGATAGTAACCTATAGATTCGACTTCCGGTCCTAGAGGCAACAGGACGTGGGCGAGCGAGCTCTGCCTCCCACGCCTGAAATCTGCTCTCTGGGGGGCCCTTAGGGGCCGGGTGACCC
>JANHFO010000224.1:18616-28772 GCA_032468095.1 Pareas carinatus
GAGCTAATAAGCTTGAAATGGTCCATACTAGTCTTCCTTGATTTTTAATTATATGTCAGCACAAAAACATTTAACACCATATATATATATATATATATACACACACACACATATGCCCAACTAAAGAATTCTTTAATAGAAAGGGAATGTCTGGAGTGCATGACATGTTTATATAGTTTTTATTGAGAAAGCGGTTTTTACAGGGTTAAAAACTACAGAAATAAAAAGAATTAGAAAAAAGTAAAAGATATGAAAAGGTAAAGAATAGTAGTAAAAGTTAAGAAAAAGAAAGAAAAAGAAAACTACCTAAAGAATTGACTTCTGCTCTTCCTTACAGCAGTTGCAAATGTAATTATCACCTTTTCCACTTCCAAAATTATATATCATGCTTCGCTTCTTCCCATAAACAATATGGGATTTTTAATCATCGATGCGGTTTTGTCCATTTTCAGCAAAAAGTCCATTAAAAAGGTTTCCGGGATTTTGTAAAAATGGTTATTGTCCTTTCCCTAATCAGACAAGTTTGGTTTGGCCTTAACAGCAAGTTCTGCAATCTTCACAATCCAGTCCTTCATTGTGGATATTTCTATATTTTTTTCAATTTTTGTGCTAGTCTTTTAATGCTTTCTCATGAAAGTATGTAGTATTTAATTAATTAGTTCAAAGGAACTAGATATAAACAAAGTCCATAAAAATACAACTGTTCCCTTTGTCTGCTTAAAAACTTTTATAATATAAAAATTAATTTGATTTTTTGCTGTAGGTTAATTGTTAAATTCTTGTAGTTTTCTCTTTTCCTTCTCTGTTAGTCACACTGTGGGTCATAGGAACATTCACTAGATGGTCCAATTAAACTACTGCTCCAAAGATCTCTCTTAGCTTTTAACAAATAACAACCCAAAGTTAGAAAGTGGGGTTTGATCAGTGTCCATTAAAAGCTATCCTTGAGGCTGCAAGCCTGATCTTCTTCCTTTGTCTCAGAAGTACAGTAGTGCTGTACTTTCAACATGCACAGTCCCTCTCGGTCTTGCAGGCTTTCTCGTGAGGAGCTGCCTTCCGGAGCACATGTGGCCAATCTCTTCATCTTCAGCACATGTCTTTGAACATCAGCAGCTACAGTAGCTATCCCAAAGGCTTTAATCTAATATCATAAATAATTTTAGTACTTCAAAAGATCCTCAGCTTTTCTTCAGTAGCATATTGAGTGCCATTCAACTTCCAAGGCACCATATCATTAATCACTTTACCTCATGTATCTGTAGTTTTCTTAGTAAAACTCAGGAATAGTTTACTCTTGCCTTTTCCTTCACACAGTGAAATTATGCCATTGGTATTGTCACTAAAGAGATCATCTACCTCTGGCATCTTCATATACTGCTGCTATCCAAGTTGACTTTTACGTCTTGGGTTGGCCTGCTGGGAGTGCATTTTGTTGGTGTACATTCTTTGCTCAGTCTTGGGAGCACTTCCTGCTGCAGTGAGACAGTAAAATAGGATTGAGCCTATTTGGATCAACGTTGGGTACAGGATAAAGAGCATATTGGACTGGTTGATTAATCATTTTTGCATATAACTAATATTTCTACTGATTTTACATTATGGGTTTATTTCTGTGTTCAGAAAATGTATTGGGCCATTCATTAACTATCATTTAAGATCAATATCTATTGCTTTTTAGGAATGTCCCTGAAAGATATTCAACATCACCATTGTAGTCATTTTGATCGATCAATAATAAGAACAATCATACAACAGTAGCAGTAAACAGCATGAAGTTTTGGGCCTAGACTTAGCTCATCACTAAATCAGTTCCTGAAAATTCATTTGGCAAAGTCTACAAGCTTTAGCACAAAATGTGGCAATATTGGGTATAACAGCCGAGTCAATATCTGTCAAATACAGATCATCTTTTAGTTTGAAATGGACTGATGTTAGCACATAGTACAAATTCTGTGATAGTGTGCTCTGAACAATAAAACATGAGTCAGTTTCAATATCTTTTGTACCTCTAGGGCAAATCTTATCTCCCACAGGATTATTACACCATATACTATCTAAGACCGCTGATGGCATAATATGAGGCAAGCCATCTTAAAAGTTATGTGTTGTTTCATTGTGTTTAGATGGATAAGAATAAGAAATCTGGCCAGTAGGATAAAATTAAAACAAAAAGAACAACCACCTCCAAGTTAGACAGTGTCTGATAATTTAGCCAAATCCATTTGATGCTCGTAAGCTAGTTGTTTAATAATTAGTTTGACTTTTCCAATGATAATAAAGTTTTAGGGGAAATCCAGTAAAGCCAGTTAGAGTTTTACATATCTGTATCAAGCAGACCATGGCCCCTTTAGAAGCTGTTGACTTCAACTGCCAGAATTCCTAAGAAATAAGAGCTAAAGTATGACAGTCTAGGATATCCTGAGGTGATGGCTTGATCATCCTAATAAGTTGTTTAACTTCTGTAAACTATGTGTTGCAAGGGAGGCTGTTGCAGAATATTCCTTGGTTATATACCTCTCCTTTTCCCTGCATTGTTTAAATACTGTTAGTCTTGTAATAGATTGTCCTGGTTGGGTAATTTCCTCAGTTCTTCTTTAGAGAGATTTTTAAAAATTATCTAGCCCTGGAACAGAGAAAATTAATCATGTCTGGTTCTAAGTGCCTGAGTTTCCACCACTGTTCTTGTGTTTTTCAAGATAATTCTTTAGTACAATGGTTCTCAACCTTTTTTTCAGCACAGACCCCTTTTAAGTATCTTTTGTAGCACAGACCATGGCTCTGGACCACCAAGACCTAACTCAGGTTTTAAATCATAACATTTCTTCAAGCCTTTCCGGACTCCCGTGACAACATTGCAGCCCTCCAGGTGTCTACAGACCACAGGTTGAGAACCACTGTGTTAGTACATTAAGATCTAGTACAACAAGATCAATTCTTGTTACTCAGGACAACACACCTCTTACATATGAGCTTTATTCCTCGTAGTTATTTTTTTGCAGAATGGATCTAAAGAACAGTTGGGGTTGTAATTTTTCAATACCTTAACTTTACAATGGACAATCTAATACAGTATCGACTTCATATTTTTCATCTCTCCTGAGTTACAAAGCACATACAAGATTTTCAATTTTTTCCAAGCATAAATAGTAGGTAACACTAGTACTCCATAACAGAGATTAGCCACCTTTTTAAGAGAAGAAGGAGAAGAATACCATCATGTAATATGGAACTCTTATATGATTTGTGGTCTTGCAAGAGTTTGGCTATGTTGAATTTTCTTACTCAGTTTGGGGTTTCTGTAGGTGCCAAAAAAAGAGTATTGCGCAAACTCTGGTATGCCAGGTTGCCAGTCTGTGGGAGACGGCGCTAGTCTTGCCTTAGGCATGAAAGCCAGTTGGGTGAGCCCATCATTCTTTCTCAGCCCACGCATGACAAGCCAATCCGTCAGTCAGTTCCTGTCACCACCAAGGGGTCAACACTTGCCGATTAAAAAAAAAGGATCTTGCACTTGTGAAAAAACATGAGGAAGACTGAGGGGGAACGGGACTGTTTACTTTTTGAAGAGCTGAACACTGCATAGTGAGCAGAACTGCATTTACACCTGTGTGGTGGGATAAGTTTTGGAGTAAGTGTTAGGTTTTTGTATTTTAAAAAGTATATACCTATCTTGTAATATTTGTAATATGCGTTGTAGGGCAGTAAGGATTTTTATTTAAGCCCCAAACAGTGGGGATGTCAAAACTTCAAAAACCAAATGATCTTCAAAAAGATCTTTTGAAGTGCAACGTAGCATAGTTTTTAAAAAGCAATCGAAACTGTGTTCTTTCAACAAATACTATAGGAGTACATGCAGCTCCAGCACTGCTAAACCAAAATAGATATTTATTGATCTGTTTTTTTAAAAAAAAGTATTTAATGAGAACAACTAAATAATATTCAGGAATCCAGAGTGAAAGCAGAATGTAAATAAGATAAATAAAATCACAGTTTGATTTTCTCCCCACTGAAATTTGGAAAAAGAAACCGTCCATTTTAATGTACTATAACTCCCCCCCTCCCCGCTTTGTCTGCATATGTAGCTGTAAGATAGTACAGGGCAAAAAAAAAAAACCAAACCCCACCCTGTGAATAAATAATATCTTTTAATTAGTGAAATTTAAGTCAGATACATATCTTGAGAAGTAATAAGCTTCATAAAAAGAAGGCCTTATTGGATCAAAGTCAGTTTAAGATAAGGGCATCTCAAGGTCACCGAGGGAGCTGCCCAGCGGTTCCATTTACATAAAAAATTACTGTTAGAAATAGGCTAGCAAGGCAGCCCTGGCATTTTGATCTCTTGGCCTTTGTCATGGAGATTCCTTGCAGAGAAGGGAAGAAGGCCAGTGTCCCAGATAATGATTAACTGTTTTAATGGCATTCATTCATTCATTCACTCATTCTGCACTAACTACTCATGCAGAAAAAAGGGTTATGTAAAATGACATTAGAAGAAAATCATTTGTAATCGTTGCATCGGGGCTGCAGTTTGAGGAGACATTAGGAGTAAATCCGTGGCGTGGTAGGCTTATGCTTTATCTTCTGATATTTACTGAGTTTACTGGTGCATGAAAAGCTTTCAGGAAGAATAGCAGATGGGGTGGACCTTTTATAGGTAATGCTATCTACTGGGTTATTACTTCTATATATTGATAGTGAAGTAATCTTCAAAATATCACTCTACAAAATATAGATTATTTAAATGTTTTTAACAACAACAAAAATTCCTATAGCAGAGCTGCTGCTATCATTTTCTACCTATTGGATCAGAAACCTTAAATGCTTTTTAAAACCTGAAATAATTAGAATATAGTGAGCTTGACAACATATTATGAGGTTCTTTTTCCTCTTTTGACTTTTGGACAGCTGTAGGGAGATATGCATAGTTAAACTGAATGGCAAGTATTCAATTTAATTTGTCTCCTTAGATCTGACCTCTTCAATTACATAAATAAAAGGAAATGCTGGACAGACATTTTTTGAGGTCATAAGAACACACATCCTTCTCACAGCCTGAAACTCCTTGAGGATTTTTCTGAGATTTGAAATGGAAAAAGCAACTTTTCGTAATGTTCTCAAAAAATATTTTTGTTCTCGTATATTTTGCACTATTGAGTGCCAGAATAATATTTGGTGGAAGTGATTTTCACAAGCCATTATTACCAGTTGTACAATAAGCAACTGGGAGAGAATTCAATCTATTCAAACAGTTCAAACTACTACTTAGATTCAGAAATAGAAAGATTCCACAAATCTTAACATTATTTGTTAAGGAATGGATATTAAACAAAAGGCTTTTAATTGTACAATTGAGATCAATTTTAGGATGTTTTCAAAAATGGATGTAGTCCTTAGTTATCATTTAAAAGAACTAAAAATAAAAGTGGTATTAATCTGTTACTTTTAATTATCACATTTTTTTCAATCCATTCATTTCAAAGATTGTTTAAAGAGCATTAGGATAAACCATCAAGTTCCTTTTCTTGAGATGTATAACTGTGGTGATTTATTTTTTCTTTTGTTTTAAGCCATGTTAGCTAAACTCAAGTTTTCTTTCATCAGTTTCTATTGTGCAGTGAAAACATGTTTAAATGAAGATTTTTTTTAAAAAAAGGCTTTTCATACAGAAAATTTTTCTCCTTGACTGTCAGGTTTCCCAGATTGTTAGAAGTGGTTTTCCTTGCCAAGATTGAAGGCGATAAAGGCAAAAATCCATCTGTGTTTTAAATCTAAATTTAGATACTTGGATCAGGAGTTCTCAAACTTTGTAGTGCCTTGACCCTCTAAAATAAATTGATTTCTGTGACGCATCCCACAAATACAGAATCCTTGACTTACAACAATTGTAAACCATTCAGATTTACAAAAGCACTGTAAAATGTGATTTACATCCAGTCCTTCCACTTACAACTGTCACAGGATCCATATGCTCATGCAATCAAAATTTGGGTACTTGGTTGCCAGCTGTGTATTTACAAAGGTTGCAATGTCCTGGTGATCTTTGCAACTTTTCCAGCATGCTTCCTATAATCAAAGTCAATAGAGGAAGCCGGATTCACTGGAGAGACTATAACGCACAATCTCCTGGTTTCTAGTGTAGTACCTTAACCACTAGACCAGATGTGTCAAACTCAATTTCATTGAGAGTCACTAACGCCACTGCCGCAGTCACCGAGGGCTTCCTCCCCTGTGAATGACAATGCCCCCCACGATTGCCACCTACCTGGTCAGTGCTGTTTCCCTGCAGATGCCCCCCCACAATCACCGACCGCCCCTTATGATCGCTGCCACACACTCCAGCACTCACTACAACCCAGCGCGCCCCCTGAGCTCACCAAGGCCCCACACGGCCTTCCATCAGCCATGGCATTCTATCGGCTTCCATCGGCCTCCTTGCCCCCCACACAGGGCTCCCTCTATCTCCGTGGCCCATAGCGGGCTCCACCTACCTTGGTGAGCTGGAGCCATGGTAGCAATGGCCAGTCCCTCACCATCTCCAGGCTTGCACTGCGGATCAGATGGACACAAGCTACAAGCCTATATGTCTTATGTCTGACATATATGCACTAGACCAAACTGGCTCTCCATTTTCCTCATATTTTGCTATATTTCTGTGTCTATGTGTATATAGATACAGGTAGGTAGGTAGGTAGGTGTAATATTTAAGCTTGCACACATTCTGTCACCAAGTTGATTGATATTCCTATGATGATCATACTGAGCATGACGTTAGAGTTTATATACTATCGACTTTTAGATCCATATACATATTTCATTCCTCCCAACAATTCTGCTTTCACTTAAGTTCCTCTCAGCAAGAACATATTAATTTGGTAATCAAGTGGCAGATAGTAAATTGAATTGCAATTAATCTAAGAACATAATAAAAGCTAATGCATGGCTACTTTGGGGATTGGCTTAGGAGGATTTCTTCATTTTTTGGTGGTAAACAATTGGTTTTTACTAGGCTGCCTTTTACCACACAGTTACCAGTAGGTTTCCTATAAGATACTTTTCATTTTATCTGAATTGGGATATGGATTATAGTTGATAGGACTAAGGCTGCAATGATAATGGGCATCTTCATAGATATAAGACACGTTGAATATGGTGGCATGTATAATATAACTGCAATACATGTTTCCCAATTAGTAGCAAATGTAATTCCACTGCTATTGATCGAATGGTGTAACTATACTGTTTTAATTTAGTTCATTTTAATTGGAATGACAAATTTTTTTTATTACAGACTAGACCAGGACCACTCAAGAAGGCTGACTCTTATTCTGTGCAATCTTCTTCAGCATACTGTTACAACTGTGGAAAGAAAGGTCACTATGGATTTGTAAGTCTCTTGATGTCATTAATAAATAATGAATATTTACTGGGTCACTTTGCTTTCTGATAAGGTCCATATTTGTTCCTTAATTACTATATAACAAATTGTATACCACATACCGGTATTTATTAAGAAATTCTGCAGATGATCTAGAAAAAAACCAAATTTATGTATTCCCAATCACCCTTCATGTAATTTAAGCCCTAAGGTTGGCTATAGAGCTGTAGTAGACAGTTTCAAATAACAGCTGTAAGAAAATAACTAAATCAATAATATTGGGATTGACAAATATGTTTTATTAAAATGTCCATGCAGTTCAAGCCCAAAATTTTCGGTACATGATCAAAATGTAAATAGAGCTTTTGAACACAACCGTGGTTGGGAATAGCAACAAATTTGTTCAGGAGAAGTAAAAATAAGATAGCAAATGGAAGACATTTATTATGATAAATATCCTATTTTTGAGATAAAACTGTATTTCAATACATGATTGTATAATAACAACTTGTAGTCCATCAATTGCTTTAAAATAGCATAGTCTACTAACATAGTTTAAAAATGGATATGTTGCTTAAAATGTCTCAGAATTTATATGGATTTATATTTAAAAAATACTATATAGGTATTTTAACTGTCACCAACCTTTTCTAAAAGAGAATTCAGAATCTGTAGACATGTCAAAATGGTACCAACCAATTAATTAGTTTGTTAATAAATACAGTGAAGAATTTGGATTAAGAAGAGGTGAGCACTTAAGAGAGGTCTAGATTAAAAGATACAGAGGTTTCCTGCACCTGTTAAGGCTTGCTTTTATAGTTTAATGACCAGGTAGTATTTATTATAATGAAGTGGAACTATCCTAAAAACACTATTGATTCAATCGTTTGGATTCAATGGTGGATAGATATCAGATTTTTACTGTGACATTATGTGTTCTGAAGCAAGAGATGTGCACGTCTGTACTTTTCTAGATAACTTCATGCATTTTTCAATTATTCTTCGAATATCAGGAATAAGAAACTATGAACACATTGCAGCTTGCATTATAGACAGTATCATAATCCTCAGAGATTAATACATCTGTCTGTCTGTCTAACCATCCATATTCATTCATTCATTCATTCATTCATATTCTTTATTTTAATCAATGGCCAGTCTACAAAACATTAAATACGATAGTTTAGGAATCTGCTAATATTAGCATCAGTAGAAGCAAAGAACAAGCTACTAAAGCATACTGATCTAGGAAACTGGGAGCTGAAAATTAATCTAAAGAGTTAGAAATCAAGAGTGAATGGTGCTGAGAATCTTTTTCCTCTAAAATGTGTTCATACCAGAATCTAAATTAGAGGACTGATCCTAATGTTAGTTAAGTCTTAGTAGTCATGTTTCTGCCCACATCTGCAAATTGCTGGATCTCAAAAGAACAAAACAAAGCAGAGACTTTGTAGGTCTACCTACCTTTCATATTCCAGGCTGTCAGTCAGATACAACTTTTCTCAGGTGTGTTGATAAGACCCTGGGATTTCTATCCTGTGTGTTTTACCTATGGTGCTAAGGAACATCTCCAGAGTGTTTAAAAATACAACGTCTGGGGCAGCAGTGGCAGTTAACTTAGAAAAGACAGTTCTGGGCAGTGCATGTCATACACTATTCAGATTATTATTCAATGGATCCATGTTAAGACGAGTAGGAGTGGCTATTTTTAGAGACCTCTACTTATTTTATCCACTAGGGCTTTACTGTCAAGCTACTAAGGGAAAGGCCATTTTCTTGGAATATCTGTCTTTATAGCATCTCCAGAAACTCCATAGCAATTTATCCTTATTCAATAGCTGTGTGTGAAATCATTCGAAAGCAGTTGGTAGAAATCAGTGGAAAATCATTGAAAGATCTTTCTTTCTTTCCCGAGATTATTCCTTATCATGATGATTCACATGCATTGGGTTATGTGTCTAAGCAGTGCTCACTCGGAATCTTCTCAAGCTTATAAAACATCTTGCTAAAAATCTTGGCCCTTTGTTCTTGTGAGATCAGAATTTAACTGTACACGCCTTTTCCAAATACTAGTAACTGAGAAGTCATTCCCTTCACTCTTTGTTTGCTTTTCACTTTCATTCAGATCAGTATATGTTTTTAGGATTTTTGGGGGGGGGGTCCATCACAGAGAGTGTGGGTTTTTCCAAATCAATTGTTGCAGCCATCAGATTTTTGCTATTAACTAGGAAACCAAAAGTGCCCTCTTCTGATCTATGGCCACTTTGCAAGACCAATACGCTCCCACAGAGAGAACCTCATCAGGGTGCCGTCAGCCAGGCAATGTCGGCTGGCAACCCCCAGAGGCAGAGCCTTCTCTGTGGCAGCGCCAACCCTGTGGAACAAACTCCCCTCGGAGATACGCACAATTTCAGACCTCCGAGTCTTTCGGCATGCACTCAAGACCCATTTCTTTATCCAGGCTGGGCTGTCTTGATTCCCCACATGATTTTAATTGGGTTTTAATTGGGTTTTAGTAATTTTAAATTTAGTTTTATACAATTTTTAGTTAGCCTTCTATATAATCATTTTAAGTAGTTTTAATTTGTTTATATGCATGTTTTTTATATGGCTGCTCACGGCCCTGAGTCCTTCGGGAGTAGGGCGGTATATAAATAAAAATAAAAATAAAAATAAAAATAAAAATAAAAATAAAAATAAAAATTGAAATTGAAATTGAAATTGAAATTGAAATTAAAATAATAATAATAATAATAATAATAATAATAATAATAATAATAATAA
>JANHFO010000224.1:50992-61104 GCA_032468095.1 Pareas carinatus
ATCTTGAGTGATCTAGATCAGAGGTCTCCAACCTTGGTCCCTTTAAGGCTTGTGGACTTCAGCTCTCAAAATTCCTCAGCCAGCACAGCTGAGGAGACCTCTGATCTAGATAGTCAACAGTAACCTGGGTCATCAGTTGAGCTCAACTGAAACCATGGTTGGCTCAGCTATGATTCGTTGAGCCAATCTCTGAGGGAGGTGAGCGGCTTAGAAAGATGAAATATAAAGAAAATGAAATAAAGAAACCGTGTGACAAATAGCAGAACGTTATTTTGGTCATTGATCAATATAAAATTATAATCAATAAAACGAAGAACACAAAACTGTCCCCAGACAACCAAAACTCAGAGACTCCTCTTCACCCTCAACATTTGGGTTCCCTCCTGGGCCAAAAGAGAGTAACTTGAAAGGGAAAGTTGAAAGATAACTCACAATTCTTTATGTATATTGTTTTTCCCCTGAATAATAATTTCCACAAGGGGCAGATGATTCATGCAGGAGTCGTCGTCCCACCTTCTGATTTCGGTTTCAGATTTGCCTATCTTGTTGGAAGGAAGACGAGCTTTGTCAAGAAATGTTTGGCTGACACTGAAACTTAAGGATTTGGTTAACATGCATGTTTCTGCCTCTCTTTGGCAAATAAGTTGCCTTCCCCTTACAAACTGCTGTGTGATGTTTAAAATAGCAAACTTTTTTGGTTTTCTTAAAAAAAAAATGCTTTGAATATAAATGATTCTGAATTTGTTGTCTCCCTTTTGAGTCTCCACTGCTGGCTAGGTCGCACAGCTAAAAACATCCAGCCATTGGTTGCTCAAACGTCATGACTCTCCCATCTGCAATTTTGGATGGCAGCTATTAAACAGTAGCCATGTCTGACAGGCTCCATCTCTGTGGTTCTGAAGTAGTGAAAATCACAGAAAATGTACGGCAATTCAGAAAAAAACCCTCCATTTGGTTATCAGTGGCAGACACTCGCAGATACAGAACTTTTATTATACACATTAGAAAACTACAACTTTACATTACTTTTTGACATAATTGCCATTCAAATACAAGGTTTGAAATTTCTTCTGCAAAGAAATCTCCCTCCTGGAAATGAAGCCACCCTGGAACAGCATCATGAAGCGCACTGTCATCGTCAAAGCGCTACGACGCAAGCATCCAGGCATGCTGACTGGTGTTGTGTTGGTTCATGATAATACTCGCCCGCATACGGCTTGACGCATCCAAGAACTTTTGGAGCAGTTGCATTGGGGTGTTTTTTATCACCCCCCTCCAATAGCCCAGATTTGATGCTGAGCGACTCCCGCCTCTTCTGGCTTCCTTCAAGCGGGGAGATTTCTTTGCAGAAGGAATTTCAAACCTTGTAAGACATTATGACAAGTGCCTCAATTTGAATGGCGATGTCAAAAAATAATGGAATGTTGTAATTTTCTAATGTGTATAATAAAATGTACATATCTGCGAGTGTCTGTCATTGATAATCAAACGGATGTTTTTCCCCGATTTGCCCTCTTATTTCTTCATTGCTCCTTGTATGGAGATTCGAACCATTTGTTTTAATGCTGACCATCAGATACTATAATTTTTCACTCAGCCTATGCCCAGATTCTCCTTGGAGATGAACTACCATTTATTATTATGTCCCATTTCTACTTGAACCTGTTTGAGGATTCAGCCCCTCATAAAGGAATTTTTAGGGAGAGACAACTATGGGAACCTCTACTTACTGCGACAGTGTGATCTGAGGACATCTGGGGGTCTCCCCAAGACCATTTGAGAGGTTTGCAAAATCAGAATTGCCAGATATTAACATTGAAAACAATGTAACTCTTCTTTTTTCATTTGTTATAAAATACCATTTTTCATAAACAGTATTTTATCTAGGTTAATATCTAGTAAATCCAACCTTGGCAACTTTTAAGATTTCAACTTCCAGAATTCCCCAGCCAGCACCTTGAAGTCCACAAGTGTTAAAAGTTGAACACCTGTGATCTAGTGCTTTTAATGCTATTGTTATTTTTACACGATTCGGTACACATTGCACAAATGTGTTAATTTTTAATACAGCAAATATTCATAAATATAACTTATGCGTACAAAAACTTCTCTATGTTTTTTAAAAGCGGGAAGAGGATTGAGGGTAAAAAAATTAAACACAGTTTTAGCAGAAAATAACACCCCTGTCACCCGTAATGTAGCCAAATTTTGGCTTGCTGCTACAAAAATGAGGCAGCAAGCATTATCCAATAAAACTGCATTTCCCTGACACCTTTAAAATTTCCTCCTATTTGTTTCCTTTTCTTTTAAACTCTTTGAACTGATTTTGTTATTATTTGTGATATATATAAAACATTTGTATGTGTGTATAAGTATACACACCAGGCAAGGACTTCAGTAAAATTTATATACTTGCTATTTATTACAGCACACACTGCAAGAATTTGCACAAGTGTGTGAAATCCACCAGATCTTGACAGCTCAAATTCCTACTACATACAGTTTATATAACTGTAGTTATCTCATTTTGTGTAATTTTAGGTGTTATCTCACTTATAGCTGGACATAAATTGCATTACTGTACACTTATGGGTCCAAGCCAGGCTGCTTTATAGATGCATTTTAATTTGGTTTTATTTTTTATTTAATGGTTTCTTAAGCTAGACCATTTTATAGGTGTTTACAGATAACTTACGGCTATATTTCTTGTACTGGTGTGAGTACGATAAAATGACTGACATACCAATGTTAGCTGCAGCATCTTTTCCTATGGAGATCAGGAACAACACTGTTTAGGAACAAGCAAGCAAGCCAGCAAAGGAAATTTAATTTAATGCCCACTGCTACAGTTCAAAGTGCATAGTTGACTAAGGAATGAATACCTCTCTATTCACTATCCTAAATCTTTCAACTTTCCTGTTGGATTTGTATCAAACCCTCCTTACTGAACCATTAGTACAATGCCTGGGTGTGAAGCAAGCACTTCAGTGAGTCAGAAGGTAGAGAGGGGATTGGCTGGTCAGTGTCCAGCAAGGAAGAGATTGTCTCATTGCATGAACCAGCATCAGGAACTCAATACAGGAAGGGTTAGCTCTTCATTCTGACTTTAATTGAGCTAATTGGGATCTTTTTTTCTGCCCCAGTAGAGTTACTATCAGCATTATTTTTTTAAAAAATCACAAATTTCATAAATTATGGTCACCTCTCTGTCCATGAGATGAACATTCAATGGATGGTTCATACAATAAACCAAAGCTATCCCTCATGGTAATAAACATCCCTCTTCTCTGCAATAAAATTAATTGTATGATGGCTTAACATGATCTTCTAGACTTGCTGCCAAAAATAAATTCCAGAACTATGAAATAAACACATATTTGCTTAATTTGTTTATAAGTCATCCCAAAGAGGCGACGAAGAAGAAGAGGCATTTCAGAAGCCTGGACCAGGCGGCAGCCGGTCCAGACAAACTGAGAACTCCTCCAAACAATCAAGGGAAAGTCACTGAAAGCCGACAAAGTGGTGCCCCGGCATTGCTATAGAACAGCTGATCATCAGCAACATGTTGGAAATCTGGGTGAGCTAAATGTTTACTTCCACTTCTGACAAATTAAAAAAGAAGGATGCCCTAACGGGGGGGGGAAACTTTTAAAAATAAATCTCTCCCCCCTCCCCAAAATGGCGGGACACTATAAAATACTTAATAGCAATGGAATTGCTTTAAAGAAACTTGGATTAACTGAACACTTTAAAAATAAGAAAATAAGAAAAACTTTTGAAATTGCTATGAGAAATAACTGAAAAAATGTTGAAAAAAATAAGAGACATCCTGTGGTGAAAAGAAAGCACTACAGTAATACTGTAGCCTTGGAAAACATCTGCTACAATTTAAACAAATTCTAAAAGTTCTAGACACAACTATAAACTGATAAACTTACAGTAACTATGTATGAATGAACAATGAAACAAGCGTATTAAACCTTACTAAATAAAGATGAGGGGAAAAAATTCTTTAAAATATTAACAATATATAGTTTCAGTTAAAGTATTGAAGCAAAGAAATGGAAGCTATTATAATACAAAGTATTAAAGAATTAATATGAAGAAGAAGAAGAAAATGATGAAGGAGCAGAAATGGACTTTGATGGACAAAAGCAGCGAATGCTGGATATAAAGACTCAATCTAAAACCTATCAAAGTACAGAAAAGGAACTAGGAAACATTGACAAGATTCGTCAAAGAAATACAAAGTATATGAGGAGAAACAAATTATCTAGGACGATTCATAAAATACTTACAAAGAAACTGAGAGATAAGTAATAGAAAGCAGGAACTGAGTTATTGCAGTACAAAGTGTTGAAACAGACCTTAAAGAAAATGAGAAAAAACAAAAGACAATACTATTTCCTGATGACTAATTCAATTTTTTTTTAAAAAATAGACGGTTAAATCCAGAGGAGATCCTAACTAACTGGGGTATTTCTGGTGTGATGTGTAGATCAGCTTTGGACAAAGAAGTGCTTTGTAGACAAAACAGAGACAAAGGGGAGAGGTTATTGTGTATGATGGACAGAAATTTACACAAGGAAGTATTGGATAAAATAATAAAAATATGAAAAATATACAGATTTAAAATTGGAACTTGAATGAAAAATGTTTTAAAATTTGGAATTTATTTTGTGAATAGAAATGGTGGGATTTATTGTATGATGGATAGAAATCTATATAATGAGATATGGAATAAAATGATAAAATAATAAAATTTATGTTTGGTAAGAAAAAAATATGGAGAAAGAATATAGGTTCAAAATTTAAACTTTAAGTGAAATATTTTAGTGAGATGTATTTTCATGAATAATATGAGAAATAACCTGTAAAATAATAAAATTGATGTATTAGAAAAAATATTAGAAAAATGAGAAATACAAAGCTTAATCTGGAAATTTTAAATGAAATGGAGATTTATCCTATGAATACTATGAGATATATTTTCTAAAATAATATAATGTATGTAGGATTAGAAAAAAATGAGAATATATATAAATGCTAAACTTGAATTTTAAAATGAACATTTTTTAAATAATATGGGAATCAAAAAAAAAATTCCGACACTTGGCAGCTGACTCATATTTATGACGGTTTGTCCTGGGGTCATGTAATCACCCTTCTAACAAGCCAGATTCATTTAGAAGTTGTGTTACTAACTTAACCACTGCAGTGATTCACATAACAACTGTGGCAAGAAAGGATGTTCTATGTTTCCCTTTTTGTTTTCCTTCTTTGATTTATTTGACTGTTTTCATTAACTTCTGCCTTCCGTGTAGAAACACGCACGTGGCTTTCGATTTGTACTTTATTAACTTGCTAAAACATTTTGGACCAAATGGCCAGGAATTCTAACATCTGATGCGGTCCTTGTTGACTGGTTCCTGCTGAGTAACAGAATGCTACTGTCAAGCTCAACACGAATTGTGCCAGCCTGCAGCCTACGTTTAGAGCTTGCCAATTCCTAAGGGAGGGGGTAGAGTTGCCTTAGTAACGCAGGGTAGAATAGTTACTCTTTTTTAAAAAAGAAATGTTGATGTTTTCAGCCTGGGAAAAGAGTTAGTTTCCAAGGTCACGTTTGCAAGTTCATAAAGTACAAATCGAAAGCCCCGTGCGTGTTTCTATACGGAAGATAGAAGTGGAAGGCTGAGATGTATAACTAAATTCTTTTACCTGTATCATGTGACTTTAGCAGTTTAGACTGTGGGAAACTTTCTGTTTTAAGTATGCTGTGTCAGGGGGAGAGGATGAACTCAGGTTCAGCTTTTACCTTCATCTGTGCCTGCTATGCTTTCTCAATAAAAATGAACTTCTTGAAGATACCTAGCTTTGAGAGTTTCTTTGGTGGTGAGGATTTTGGGACATTTGACACCAAGGTCAAGTATTTTCTTAGTACAATCCAGCAGTAGTATAGGTAATTCTTGACTTATGATAAATCGCTTAGTGACCATTCAAAGTTATTATGGCCCTCTCCAGGGCTATTTATGTCTTGGATTTGAAGTTTTGATGTCCTCCCTCCCCCTTTGTGGTTGTGTGATCACATTCTGGACACTTGGCAACTGGCCTGCATTTACAACCATTTGTAGCATCCCAGAGTCATGATTTATGACAATTTTTTAGCCCAAAATCAGCATTTACTTCCAGTTTCTGGCAAAAAAAAATCCCACCTACTGCAGTGAATTCACTTAACGACCAATGCATTCGCTTAATGACCACAATGATTCACTTAATGGTTGCAGCCAAAAATAATAAAAAAAGATCATAAAGGGAGATATTCTCCACCATCGCAAATCATAAAAAGATAATAAAAGTGGCTACAGTCATGTGGTGACCTGTTTAATGACTGGCATGACTTAAAAATGTGATTCTAGGCTCAAATAGAGTTTTAAGCCGAGGACTACCTGTGCTTCTCTTAACTCTTCCAGAAAATGAGGTTTTAGGGATGTAAGGATGCCTTGTGCTGTGCTTCGATTCGTGGCTTCTGTTACTCAAGAAGCAGTTGGCTATTCTGGTAGCAGAGGGAGGGAGAGCCGGAAATTTCTTCAGGCAGCAGCCACTTCATGAGATAAGCACAAAGATGTCACATTGGAGGAGATGCACTTCTGACATAAAATCCTTTTCTTGATCGAGAGAAAGATAATCAACTTTTTAAAGCAATTATTAATACTAAAAGGCTTAAGTCTGCGTAATCTGACAATGTGCAGAACGATGGAATAAGTGATGGATAAGCGATAAAATGAGAATCCCATCAGGAAGCTTCAGTTTCATTAGATAAGCTGATCCCACACATAATCTAATGTGTGATTTGTGGAGGGAGTAGGCAGTATAATACCCAAGTGTCTGAATGTATTAAAGCTGCAGGACATTTCAGACTCTTGATAGACCTGCGGTTCAAAGCCTTGGCCCAGTTTCCATGGCTCATCCCAAGAAAGCGGCTGCCACTCTGCCACTTATCGATCTAGACAATATCCTTAACTAGCCAGGTCTTTGCCAACTATGTTAGAGTGCCAACTTCCAAACATCAGTTAAACTAGCTGGGAATTTTTGTAGGTGTCCCCATCACATCTGGAACAGATGTGGGGAAGCCTGCCATTCATGCAATCAATCAATGTATGAATTTATAAATTGTAAACCTCAATTAGGTTACGTTAAGCAGTGTCCAAAAGCAACAGCCACAGTGGATACAACGATCATAATGGTGGCAGACAATACGGTACTGTATATAACCGGAAAACAGTGTAAAATTATTGTAAAAATTATCATTGTCGTAGTATCCCAGGCACTTAGAGATCCACCGAACTTAAGCCCCAAAGCCAATAATGCCATTTTATACAGAAATTCAAGTTAAAGGGTAGACAACTGTACATTGTATACTTCTGAGTAACTATATACTGCATTTCCCTTCTTAGGAGCACACCCTACATTATCTACCTACTTCTGAAAATAAAGGACTGTATGAAGTTGTGTTGTTATTGCTTTAATTTTGTTGTTGTTGCTGAACTTCCCAATTCAGCTGCTGCCTATTAAATACAACCAATACAACTAACCCATAAAACTGGGAATGGCTATTGATCATAGCACTCTTTGAAGCCAATACAAGGGCTGGCAGAGTAAAAATACTTCTTCTGGTGGACACAATCCAGATAAGCATCTTGTCTGAATTAGTTGATCTTCCACTGTTGTTGTTGTTGTTGTTAGGAAGTTTTTGAGCTGCAAAGGTCTCATGATATTCTGGTAATGTGAGAGTCCTGACATGTACTATATGGTTTTGTTCATTTACATTTTGCTTTAATGACAAGCTGCCTGGCCAGCTGCTGAGTGGGAGCCCCATTGTTCTCTTAATCTAGGGAAAGAATAGGGGAATTCTCCCAAGAATAGAGGCTGCTTTGTGGCCATCAGATCTCCTGCATGCCTCCCACCCCTCTTGCCCTTCAGCGTGACTCCTCCCTTGTTGTGTAGTTGATTCTCCAAAAGAAGAAAACAGTGTGTTTGGTGGGAAAGAACAATGGCAACATGCCAAGCTGAATAGCTCCAAGAGAAAAGGAGGAAATGGATTTTCTGGGGTTGGAAGGAATATGATAAAATAGTAAATTTTTGAAAAATTAGTTGCCATCTATAACAACTACCACGTTTTCCTGAAAATAAGACTGGGTTTTTTTCTGGTTATGTCTTCCTTTTGGGGAAATACGATACTAAATCCATTCGTCCGGCTGACGATCTTAACTGGGGCTTATTTTTGGAGTAGGGCTTATATTACGAGCATCCTGAAAAATCAGGCTAGCGCTAGCGCTTATTTTCTGGTTAGGTCTTATTGTCAGGGGAAACAGGGCATGAATGGGACTCCAATTCATGGAGGCTATATGCATTTAGAAACACATTGCAGTCTTCAGGATAAAAGCTATTTTGCTGAAATCTCTTCAGGCAAAGTTTTGTCAGTCTCTTCCAGATGTTGTCTTCAGCATCATGGAAATCTTCCCTTTGCAGAAAGNNNNGAGGGAGGGAGAGGGAGGGAGAGGGAGAGAGAGGCTTTTTGCACATGGACATCTTGCCCTTTAGTACAGCCTTTCTCAGCTTGCTGTCTTCCAGATTGCTAGACTGCAGCTCAGCCAGCATGAATCTTGGTTATGATGGGAATTGTCCAACACATCCAGAGGTGAGGCTATTTTTGCCCTCTTGCATGCTTTTTGAGAGAAATTTCACCTGTGTTTAAACCTCACTGCTGTTCCCCACCTCTTCAGCTTCTTGTCTACAAAAGATGGGCATCAGCTGTTGTAAAATAAGCCTTCCTCCTGCAGTAGCATTGGAGGAGTGAGAAGAGCAATGGATTTGCCTCCTAGAGGCTCCGGCAGCAGCAGTGTCTGCGGAAGATAATGAATGTGGAAAATCACCGAACGTCGGTCAAGAGGGCTGGAGCAGCTCTTTCCCTGCCTCTTGGCACATGATGAATCCTATCAACTGGAACTTGTGTTAAACATAGCCTTTTCTAATTAATTACATATTGCTCTGTGTCTCTCTAAAGCTTTTAGCCATGCCGCCAGGCCTGTAGACATCAGTCTGACATTAGCGGTGATGTTAGCGCTGTTGTTCTGCTCATTGTGGAACATGAATGTCACTGGGAGATAAGCAATCTTTTTTCAATGTGACCTTTTTTTTTTAACTAACTTGGCATTTGCGAAAGGAAAGCCATTTCATTAAAATTATCTGTGTTTCTTATGGAGCATTAGGCGATCATCTGCAGGGACGATCTCCAATATATTTGCATTTAGAGAGTGGACATATTCCCAGAATTAATAATAATAAAAATGATAATTATCAACACCTTATCAACCTTGGTACTTTTTAGTTTCCTTTTCCTTGTGTATAGAAAGCCACTTCGGCTAATGTTTTCCTGCAGAGGAACTTTCAAAGAGACAATACACTCGATGAAACACAAAAATCTCAGAGTTTCAACGCCACCTGTGTTGAGGAACATTGGGCTTTGTTGTCCCAAAATAGAGACTGTGTACTTATTGCCCCAACCAGAACCCCAGTAGTAATCGTTTTTGTGTGAAGGGAGATTCTCACAATAACTAATCTGGATCCTAAATGCTATAAATACGAAGAACTTTTTAAATATTGGACTTTGAATAAGAAACTTCCGCCAGTCCAGATGGTATTCAACTCCAACTTCTAACGGAGTTAGGGATGGTGGAAAGGATGGGCTGGCTGCATTCGGAGAGTTCCAGGTTGCCCAGCACAGATAAGACAGATTAGTTGCCCCTCTAGCCAGACTTTCTATTTCTCCAAGTAGCCAAACAGATACTTCTGGAGAGTTTAAAAGCAGAGCAGTGTTACTCAGAAATCTTGCCCTTGAATGTGGAAGCCTTGCTTAGGTAATTCAGCCAATAGTGTGGATAGAATGACTGGCCTTGCTTTATTTTTAAAGCCATCCAGTGGTTCTCTTTCCATGCACCTTCTCTATGGGAGTTTTTTCCAAAAGTATTTATTTATTTTATTTTATTTGTTTAGACTTATATACCGCTCTTCTCCCGAAGGACTCAGGGCGGTGTACAGAAAACATGAAAAAA
>JANHFO010000224.1:74102-84112 GCA_032468095.1 Pareas carinatus
AGCAAAAGCACCAGCCTGAAGATGGCAAGTGAGACCTTGCTGAAATGTCGCCAAGATATTGTCTTTTCCCGTGTAGAGTAGAGTCTCTTGGCGACGTTTCAGCAATGTCTCACTCGCCATCTTCAGGCCGGTGCTTTTGGCCAAAAGCACCGGCTTGAAGATCCATTAAATAGACTGGGAGAAGTAAATGGCAGCTCAACTCTAACCTTGAATCACTGCCAGTTGTTGTCAACTTGAGCATCAACAGGAGCAAGCACAACACAATGAAGAGGTACATTTGTGCCATCTTTTCAAAACTGGACCCTTGAATTTAAAAACTGACTGATTCAGGTTATCACAAGCAACTTTAGTGCAAAGTGGACTTTCTCCTGTGGATTACTCTTTAAACAAACAGCTATTGCCCCAGAAGAGGCCTACTTGTCTTTGTTTCTTGATTTTGTCATTGGTGTCGTTCAGATCTCAGATCTTCCCAAATATTGCTCCAGATGAGAATCCAACAAGTGTATTTGATACAACCGACAATACCTTGTCAGAGTAGAGCTGATTATAATGAATTGATACTAGCAATTAAGTCTTCAATATTGGCTGGCTAGCTATTATAAAGGGGGAGTTGAGCCACTGACCAACACAAGTGTTGAACATGGCTGGTTGTGCGGTTTGCTGTATCATCTAGCAGGACATCCATAGGTAAGTACTTTTCCACACAGCCCTGATGCGTGCATTCATCAAACATTCATCCAAAATTATAGTCGAAGTCCATGTCTGTAATTCTGGAATTGTTTTCCTTAATTGTTTGGCTAATAGTACAGTCCTTTGAAAGGCATCCTGAGAACTGAAATCTAACATCTGAGGAACACTAAATTGGGGTAGAAAAAGTCTTTGGTATAAGTTTTTTGGAAATGACTATATGTTTCTTGCGACTATCAAGTCAAGAGTAAAGCATTTTTGTACTTTCCTTTTGCTCCTAGGGCAGGCTGTAGCATGTCGTTTGAAGCCTTTTGGAGTCAAAAAGTTTTTGTATACAGGTCGTCACCCCAAACCTGAAGCGGCCGTGGAATTAAAAGCGGAGTTTGGTGAGAGTTGTTTTATTTACATGAATTTCTTTATACAAGTTTTTTTGGTCCACTGATTGTTTTAAACAATTTAAAGAATAGAAAACAACATTAATAAAACATGATTAAACAAGATTTACATGAAGTAATTCTTGGGATACATGATTATACTTGTGGAGAAATTTAACTAGGTTTTAATCTTTGTATTTTTGATGGGAATTGTAAAAGGTTAACAGTAAGAGGAGTACAGTCCTTTTCATAAAGAGGTCTGTAGACTCCATCCTTAAATAATTTGATATGTAAATAGGAGGAAAATAAGAATTCATTAATTTACTTTGATCTTCATCAAGCTTCTCTAAAGAATGTCAAATATGGCCCTAGGTTGGCAGTACAAACCAGGATCACTGTTGAAAAAGTATTACATTGAATGATGGCAGGAGATTAGGGAATAGATAAATTATCAAAGTGCAGCATAAATTGAATGAATCTTAGAGTTTCGATTTACAGCAACTCAAAACTGACCTGCTAAATAATTCAAAAGTACGCGTTAATTGGATTCATTTTAAATATCACGTTCATTACTTTCCCTTTTTTATTCCTGTGGTTGTTGGCAAATGTAAAAGATAAGAGTTGCAATTATTTCTTCACATCACTGGCTAAAAACTAGTATAAGAAACTCCCTGCTTAAAATTGTCTATCTTGATTTTACCACTGAAGTGTAAAGAAAAAAGTACTAAAAGGAAAAATGTTTAGGCTCAAGTTATGACATCAGCCCACACCCACACAAATGACTCATTGGAAAGTTTCCTTGCTAACTGAACTATTGGAAAAATGCGTGACAGAAAGCTATCAAATGAAAGCTAGTCTCTTAATAATTTATAGCAAACTCTTGTTCTCCTTACAAGTACCCCTTGACAAGCTAGCGGAGGAGTCGGACTTTGTCATCGTAACTTGCTCTTTGGTGCCTGAAACCCAAGGGATGTGCAATCGGGACCTCTTTCATAAGATGAAGAAAACATCAGTATTCATCAATACAAGCAGGTGAAAAAAATACTGTCCTGTTATTTGCTCTTTCCCATTCTATACCAGTGAGTTCATCCAGATTCACCTGTGTTCTTCATAGCACACATTGTTTCTCAGTTTTGCACCCAACATGAGAAAGTTGGCTCTAGCCAATAATCCACTTTCAACCAGTTGAGGATAGCTGAGATACTGTATATGGAAATAGATCAGGCTTCTTTAACTGGTTGAAATCAAATGAGTCTCCTGGGTGACTCATTAAGTGGGCTAACAAAAGAAGAATACTGTGTATGTAAACATCCCAACAGGATATTTTACAGCTACATAAATACTGTATCTCTTGAATATCCATCACTCGCTATAATGCCACTATTTAAGCCGTAATAATATTATTGCTAAAAGAGCAGACCTAATGTCCCTGCGATTGCTATATGGGATATATATATTTGTTTAGTAGTAACTTGTATCTCAAACTATCTCTAATTCACAAACAATTTCAGAGTTAAATTTCCATTGCTGAAGAAAATTGATTCTATTTCAACCCATGCTTCAAATATTCACTTATTTCTCCATGCTTGCATCAGCTACTGCTGCTTCTGTTTCAGGGACATGACACTGTGTATGAGGGGAGGGGAATGTACTTGTTTCCTGGATTAGAGCTCCTGTGGAGGTTATTACCACTTGTGTGATGTATTTGCAGTTTTACTTCTTCCTGTGTTATTAGAATGCTATGCACTTAAAATGTTTTCTTCATGCATCCATTATATTTAAGCACTATATTGAAAATAATCAAATGATACTCATTAGGTTTAGCCCTCAGCTACTTCAGAGAGAAATCAGTCTTGTTTTCATTGCTCAGTGCATTTCAGGTTAAAACTGGGAAGTGATTACACCTTATTTGATCTGTAGCATGGTTTTTTTTTTACTATTGCTGTTTTCGATTTGAACATTGGTACTCCTCTCATGCTTTCTTATATATTTGGAATTATTTTGAATACAGCCAAGCAAAACATTTCGTAAAGGCGGGGATTGATAATCCCCTTCTAATCTGCAAGTGGGCCGCAGAGTGGCTAGAGGTAGAATGTGATCACTGAAATTAGCAGGGCAAAAGTTTTAGAAATGTTATTTCTTATTTTGGAAGCTTTCAGAGGGGGGTTTCATGAGCACTGAATCTTGCAGTGTTAGGATACATTTCTTGTACTTTAAGCATTTCCAAACATGAGAAAGCAATATGATGAGGACGGGGGTAAGTTTTAAGGAATGATAGGGAACTTTACTTTTTTAAAGTGCAAAATTGCTTGTCATACCTGCTGTGAGATCTACAAGGAACTCTTATGTGGCCTGAAGGATGCTCAGTTCTAAGTTAAATGTATGCATTGACTGTATGACCAATAAAACTGGGGACAGTTGCTGGGAATCATGGAAACTGAAGTCTATTACATCTGAAAGACACTTAAGGCAGACTATGCTAAAATGGGAAAATACTGTACAATGTTATTTCTGAATTGGCATCATCCAGAGGGACAAATCAGGAATTTTCTTATAAAGAATTTCCATGGGACATAAAAAAATCAGAGCTAGTTTGGGCTAGTGATTAAGGCATCAAACTAGAAACTAGGAGAGAGTTCTAGTCTCATTTTGTTGGCTTTGGGCCAGTCACTTTCTTGCAGCCCTACAAGAAAGGCAATGGCAAACTACATCTGAAAAACCTTGCCAAGAAAACTACAGGGACTTCTGCAGTCTCCAAGAATTGGACATAATTAAATTTTTAAAAGTATACATAAATGCCATCTCTTACTTCATTTTATCCAGGGGGGCAGTAGTCAATCAGGATGATCTTTATGAAGCTCTAGTGAATGGACAAATTGCTGCAGCTGGTTTAGATGTTACAACCCCAGAACCTCTACCAACAGACAATCCACTTCTTTCTCTCAAAAATTGTGGTAAGATGATCTAATTTGCATTACTACTTCGGTATTGTTTTTTGAAATGGAAATGGTCGCTGGTTGGCATCAACCAATACTGGATCATTCATTTTGATAGCACTGAGTTTGCAGAGATATATCTGTGATTTTGAGGAGATGTGGACATAGTTAAGCAGATGTTTGCAATTTTAAGGGCTAGAAACCTGTTTGATCTAAACATAAAAAATATTAAATTCTACCTCCTTAATCCTACACTCTTGCCATTTCCTCATAGTTTACAGCACAAGCCTAGTATTTTCCAAGGTATCAGAACTGCTAGAGGAAAAGAAGAAAAGCAGACATTCACTCACTCTTTTCTCATGATGAATCACTGCAACTCCTCTCAAGTTTGACACACTTTTTTGTGACTAAGCTAACATGGCAATTAAAGGGCATTGTTTTTCTTCATACACTAATTTAACAAGGGGTTAACTGTTTTTACACTTGACATGTAGCATGTACTAATGATATTTTTCTCTCTCTCTCATGCCTTAAACAGTAATCTTGCCTCATATTGGAAGTGCCACTTACTCAACAAGGAATACAATGGCAGTGTTGGCCGCTAACAATCTTTTGGCTGGCTTGAAAGGAGAAAATATGCCAAGTGAACTTCGACTATGAGAAGCTAGTCAATTGAAGTTAATAATGGTTTTTAAATGCAGTCAATTCAACCTTTTGTTCCCAGTCAATTCTGATTGAGCTTGCTGCCTTTCCAATAAAACAGAGCACATAATAAATCATGTTGTCCTGTGTCATAATTTTTGAAAAGTAATATGCAAGACCTTGCAGGAACTCTTGAAAAGCTATGTACTATGGCTTGCATATGCTTCTACAGTGGTCCAATTATCAAAGCACAGGTAAGAAAGTAAAGTTAAGAATTATGAGATTCCTTTTGTCAATTATTTCAACACATGCATTTAAACAGATACTTATTATTTTAATAGACATCAAACATATTCTTAACTTTAGCAGACATCTACATTTTACAAAAAGGATTGGATGGCATCACAGCCTCATTCTTCCCATCAACCACTCTTCAATACAGTGAATACATAAACAAATTTATGATAACTGATACATTTATGTATCACCTCCATCTATCCTGTGCTATTTTTGTTCCTAATGACAAGTATGACAGTTCAGCAAATTGCTGCCAGATGTCACTGCAAAATCCTATAAAGAAAACCCTAATTTAGAATTTTTCAAAAAGCTATTACTATACACATTTCTATTTCATGTGATCTGGGTAAAAGATAATTATAATTAACTAGAAGTTTATATTGTTGCTTGTTTTTTCTCACAATTATAGCCACAATCTCAGCCACATTAAAATTTATGAGGTACATTATGGATTGCAGATCTAGTCTAAAATCAAGAGACTGTATAGTTATAGCTAATATCACACATTTAGTAACAAAAATTGTTACTCAATGTATTGCCATTTGATGGTAAGTGAGCGGATAGTATCAGAAGAACCCTTGTCTTGTGTTGAAGACACTAGGCTAGAAACTGGGAGACCGGGAGTTCTAGTCCTACCTTAGGCATGAAAGCAGACTGGGTGTCTTTGGGACCAGCCACTTTTCCTCAGCCCAGCCCACTTCACAGAGTGGTTGTTGTGGGGAAAATAGAAGTAACAGATGTTTTGTCACTTGAGTTATTTTTAGAGCTGAGATTAAACACATGAAAATATGTTGCAGAATTCTGGAATATTATAAAATATCCGTAACCTTGATACACACAGAAACGCTGCTGCTTAACTGGGGGGCCCCTGGAACTCAAGGCTAGTTTAAGTGCTATGGTACATGCCAACCTTAGTTCAAGGTACCTTTTCTTTGAACAGCTGCCAATGCAAAGTAAGTTCTATTATCAGTAGCAAATACAAGCACAATATTCTTAGATCCATCCAGCTTTAAATACAGAATAATAAAGGAATATTTTAGAGGTATTAAGGAGAAATTTTTAAAGGCATCTCTAATCACAAATAATGTGATTAAACAGATTACTTTTAACTTGCAAGAAATGAAAATTATTTGAAATAAGAACAATAGACAAATAAGACTTATGTTGAATTTTAACACATTGAATACAAATTGATTAGAAACACTATCAAGGATAATACATAAACACTTCACTTTCCAATACAAGATTTTACAAAAGGAAAACTATGAAACATCTAGATTTTGCAGTATTCAAAAGTGTATATATATACATATATATCAGACAGTCTAAAATGTACTTGCATTGTATTCAAGGAAAGCACCTTTGTTACAGTGTATGTTACTGCAAAACAACCAAAAATACATTCAGACCCCTAAAACTATGTTAAACTATCACACACTTTTAAAAGCATTTTGAGGTGCAAAGATGGTTTCATCTTTAAGACAAGTAATCTTTCACAATAAAGAGCTCTTTGTTATGTTGTTCACATACTCTAAGCAACCTATTATACAAATAAATGCTTTCACATCATTAAAAAAATCCATTAAAAAGTTTGCCCTTCATTTTATTCTAACAATACTAGCTAACTATGCATTAGCTATACAAGTAGGCTTTATTCTTTCAGACCATCCAATCAGAAAGAACAATTATCAAGGACTGTATCCTTATGCAATGTGTGCAGCCCAGTCCAAAACATGCTTACTTGGAAAGAAACCCCAGAATATTCAATGGGGCTTTCTCCCAAGGTTTGCAATCTTTTTGTGAAAGAGCTGGATAATTTCAAAGCGCTTTTAAAAAGTTGTTTAAGCCTCACAACACCCCTGTGAGGTAGGTATGGTACAAGTATTAAAAAGAATCAAGCCTTTTTTTAATGTGTGTGGCAGAATCACACTGTAAGTGTTGGCCTCATACCCCATACGTTCCTAAAATTATTGGCAACATGGGACAGAGGAAAAGAATTAAAGCAAAGTGCTGGGTAAATTGCTGCTCTGCCAACGAAGACAAGTAGTTTTGGAATGTTTATACAGATGGCTCGACTGACTGAACCTCTTGCCACACTTTAAACAGGCATATGGTTTCTCCCCAGTATGCACGCGAATGTGCTTCTTGCAGTCTGTTAGGGTCAGAAAAGTCTTGCAGCAAATTTTGCAGGCGTATTTGCGAGCACCTTCTACTACCAGGACATTGTGTTCAGATAAGGCCTTTTTACATTTTGAAAGAACATCAGCAGAGGCTCTGGTCAGCTGTGGTGGGCCAGGCTGGGAAGAATGCCCATTTTCAAAAGAGGAAGTAGCCCCATTCATTAGCAATTGAGAATTTGGAGCATTGTCTGGTATTTGAGAGCTCCGAACAGAAGTCACAACAGGCATTTTGGGAGCTATACGACGATAGCCAGGAAAGCTGCTGGCACCACCCCTAGAGCTCATTACCGCCCTTGATAAAGAATGCAATCCGAGCCCAGACCTTGGAAAGTCCATCCCAAATTGTTCTGCTGTGCGGTAGCCTGAAGTTTGCACACAAGGAAGGCCCATGACATCCTGCATAGGCCTGACAAAATGTGAGTCTGTGCTCTCATTAAAAGGATTCTCCACATGAGAAACAGAAGCTGAAGAATGACTATTAGCAGGACCAGATTCTGGGCTAATTAAGTAAGAGGCATCACCATCCATTCTGCAGTCACTAGTTGTATTTGGAATGTTGTCCTCATGATTCTGGCCAGCACCAAAACTACTGGCTCGACTCTTGTTCAGAAAGTTTGAAATACTAAAAGTGGATTTATTTCCTACCTCCATAATATGAATGTCCCCCACTCTATCAGTACTAGACTGTGGGTCAGAAAAACTACGATCGCTGCTTTCAGGACTCAGTTCTATTTTTTCAGCATTTACTCCTCCACCTTCCACTTCAACTGATTCACTTCCTTCTGCTTGGGAAGTGACATCACTCACTTCATCCTGAGGCTCAGGAGAACTCAAAGGTTCAGATTTTACCACTACTCTCATGTGCTCTTTTTCACTTAGTCCAACCTCAGGATTCTCACACTGAAAATTGTTTTTTTGGGAAGTGGTATCTTGGTTAAAACTAGTTTCAACTTGAGTTGCCTGCGATGCCATGGACATTTGAGAAATAGTTCCCCCACTGTTGTCAGATTGGCTGGGCACTTGAGCATCTTCCTGGGCACCAAAGGATTGATCGAACATAACAGTATTATCATCCTGGTTATCACACACACCATCAGTCTTAGAATTGTCCACAATTTTCAAGGAGTCTGGGGAAAAAAATTCATCTCGTGAATGAACCACAGTCTGTGCACTTTCAGGAGTAACATTTGACATGATAGAATCATCCATAGAAGGCCTAATACGTTGTCTAGCTCTTTCTTCAGAAGATTGTTTACGTTTGTGGAGACGCCGTATTGGAAAAGCACTTCGTTGTTCAATGTTGCTTCTGACCGACGAGCTTAAAGAATTTGTCTGTTCTTCTGTGCTTTGGGTAGAATTTAATGCAGAGCTCACTATACTTAACCCAAGCTGCTGAAGCATGAAAGACCGCTGCATGCGTGCATTCTGCTCTTGAACTCTATCACTTGGTGGAGACATTGGTAATGTCCTTGTAGTGAGATAGTGTTTGCATGCTTTTACCACTGAGTTCAAATGGAGGTGAGAAGCTGCTAGCAGCACATCCATAACATTGCTCTCTCCAAGCATGAGGGTAGAGGTGTACATCATATCAATGAGAGCAGCAAAAGCTTCTGCTGTCACTACTTCACTGTCTAATTGGATCATATTCATAGTCTGGTCTCCTTCTGCTACAGTGAAGAGAGCTCGGAAGTGTGTGCTGCATGCTGCCAAGACAGAACGATGTGCTTTGAAGTGCCTATTTCCAACCACAATGACACAATCACAAAGTTGACCATGAAGTCGCTGATAGTTCAACTGCTGGAAGATTTGCTCAAAGTGCCCTGGAAAATCCATGATCCTAAAAAAGAAAAGAAAACATGCGTTAAAAAGGCAAGAATATAAACGTCTTGGTATTTTGTCTTCCCCAACTAAAGAAATGAAGTTTTAAAAACAAAAGAGATCTTATAATAATACAGGTTCCAAAGCTTTTTAAACCGATACCTTTGGAATTACTCTCACAAAATACTTTCTACAATGGTGTGTTAAATAAAAGGACCTCATTTGAAAGGAGACAACCTGGCAAGATTATTAATCTGCACTAATAGCAGACCCAAATACCGTCTATCCTCTCCTGACAATACTTGTTTTTTAGCAGATTGACTCAAAGAAAGTTCTACATTACAGCCATCAATTATTTTTAGCTTTAAGATATTAAGTTCTATATGAAACCTAGAACCATTTTTGGAAATACAAATTATGGATAATACTGGTGTCCTACAGCACAGTATCTTTTCATTTATTTAACATATTGCACTGACAAATATGAAAGTGTCTTGACAATACTGGTAAATCTTGCTTACTGTGAGATTTTACTTACTGCTTACTTGTGCAGCGAGTATTCGAAGTTACAATCGTGTTGGAAAAACAACTTTGCAACTAAGGCACACATTTATGACCTCCACAGCATCTTTCAGTCACATAATTGTCATTACAGTGAGTATGCCCTGTCCTATGACCATTTTCCCTTCTTTTTCGCTCCTCTCTGAGTAGAGAGGCAATCTTTAGGTAATTTCTCCTGTGCTCATCCTTTCTTTCCCCTCCCCCCATCAGAACAAAGTGACTGGAGAAGGCATTTTGAGAGCAAAAGCAGTCTGCTATGCTTGCTTACTCTCTTGCAATCCCTTTTTCTCGATCGAATGTAAACACAAGCAATTCCTTTCTTGGAAATTATCCCAGAAAAGGGAAAACACATTTATAGTCACTTGATTTCCCACTTAGTGTCTGCATCATTTGGCAACCAAATTGATGGTCACAACTATAGTCACTAAAATGGACTATCTGTATACAGTGATATAACAAAACAATAAACAATTAGATGGGGCCATGGACATGAATATGTTCCAAGAGGAGGAGAC
>JANHFO010000224.1:99203-113554 GCA_032468095.1 Pareas carinatus
CTCAAACGGCAGGCTCCCCAAAAAGGGGTTGCCCGGCCCCTAAGGGCCCCCCAAGAAGCGGGTTTCAGGCGTGAGAGACAGAGCTCGCTCTCTCACGTCCTGTTGCCTCCAGAACCGGAAGTGATCGACCAGTGTAAAATATTTTTAATATCTTTCCATTTTTCATTTTCTGGCTTGTTCTTTTAAAATGATAGGCTAGATTTGCCCTCATTATGCCTCAAATTCTGATATCCTACAACATCAGTGCACCTACCCGCATCTTTTCAACGATACTTACAATAAAAATCATTTGTATCTTCAGATTATAAGTAGCTGAAGTGCACATCCTTATTTATTTAACTTTGTTCTGTGCCTTTCCAAACTGGGGTGTTTATCCATGTGTTAGATCGTAGCTCTCCTTTTAGAGTCCTTCCACCAACATTGACGATTAGCTAACAAACTGAGAGTATACACATCTTGTATTTCTTACTGTCATTTCAGAATTTTCATCCCAGGAAAATTATTCCTGATATTCTCTCTTTTGTTTTTCAGGAGAACCTTAAATTCTTTCCCCTGAAAAAACATTTGGATGGTTTAATTCATTCATTATTTTCATTTACATGCTTTCTTCCAACTTATATGTTGCCAATATTTTTAGGTATTGTTTAGTAAGCATCTTGTATATTCGTGTTATTTCATATTATTGTACTTTACCTTCGTTTCAATGCTTTAATTGGAATAATTTGTTCTAAACTCTTTTCTGAATACAATAAAGGCAACCTAAGAATGATGGGAACTACCGTTTCCCCAAAAATAAGACCTATTCTAAAAATAAGCCCTAGCATGTTTTTTCAGGCTGCTCATAAATATAAGCCCTACCCCGAAAATAAGCCCTAGTTAAGATTGTCAGCCAGACGGATGCATTTACCGGAGGTACGTCTATTGCAACTGGAGATGGAGCAGCAAAAATAAGTCCTCCCCTGAAAATAAGCCCTACTGTGTATTTTCAAGCAAAAATTAATATAAGACCTGGTCTTATTTTCAGGGAAACACGGTATGTTCCAACACTTGCAGAGAAAGTGCAAGTGTTACGGCATTAATTTTTTTTCAAATAAACATCCTGTTACATAAATGAAATATTCTCTCTTCTATTTGTTTTCAAAGCATTGGTTAATGATGCAGCAGCAGATGAGAAAACTGATGTCTCCTTGGTTCTTCCTCCGTGCCATGAAGATGCTAAAACTACAGAGGACATCTACAGGTTTGAAGACAGTATCCTTGATGAGCAGAATAAGGTTTGAGAGAATGGACCTCAAGAATCTTAAAGAAAAAGTATGCTCTTCATTGTTGAAGAACAAGTGGAGGAGAAAGACTACGAATTCTATTGTGAATATGTTGTGCATACAACCTGAGTATCTAAAAACCATCGGTACAGGTAGCTAGAAAAAGGAGACAGTTGCCAAGATTTGCTACCTTCCTCATAAATGTCTTTGGAAAATCTTAACCTACACCAGAAAGCGGGAGAGAATTTTGATCTTAGTCATAGAGCAGAACTGGATAAGAAAGCTGGTGTTTTTCTTCATCCTGATAGCATTCTGCTTTATTTGCTGCGTCACTGGCACATTCATTCTAATCCCTTCTCTCCTGAATGTATGTCATCTTAAATCTTGCTGAGATACTAAGAACAAGTTGAGCAGTCTTCCCTAATCCTATAACTTCTGGATATGCTGTTATTACAACTCGGTGGGAACTCAGGATTTGGAGGATTCCAAGCTGGAAAAGGCTAGGAATGCATTTGTGCGGTTCCGGTCATTGTTTTGTTTCTTTCCTTTTGATTTAAGTAGATAAAAGCTTTACTGCGCTAGGAAAATATGTTTTAATTAATCCCGTAAAAAACTCTGTTATGCAGATTTGTGGAATGAAGGGAACTGTGCAATCTCAGTACAGGCAGTCCTCAACTTATGACCAGTCACTTAGCAGCTGTTTGAAGTTATGGTGGACCCTCTTAAAAGGTACATAAAGCGTGATTGCAAAGTTCCAGTGCTACAATATACCCTGCAGTCACATGACCGCATTTGGAGCACATAGCAACTACCCCACCTTTACGGCCATTTACATTATCCCACAGTCACATGACTGCATTTTTTGCTGGTTTCTGGCATTTACTTCAGGTTTTCAACAGAATGTGCCCATTGAATAAAATGGATTTCTGTAGCAGCCGCAACATTTGCTTAACAACTGTGGTTTTGCTTAACGTCTGCTGTTTTGCTTAACGTCTGCCACAAAAGTCATGAAATTAAATGCTGTCATATGGTGGCCTTCTTAACAACTCCAAAGACTTAGGGCCATAATTCTGGACTCTATGGTCATAAGTTGAGGGTAGCAAGGATACTTAGCAGTAGCACTTAGACTTATATACCGCTTCATAGTGATTTACAGCCCTTTATAAGCAGATAGTGTCAGCATATTGCCGCCAACAACCTGAGTCCCCATTTCACCGACCTTGGAAGAATCGAAGGCTGAGTCAACCTTGAGCCAGTGAGAATTGAACTGCTGGGAGTTGGCCAGCAATACTGCATTCTAACCACTGCCCCATCACTGCTCTACTCATACAGTGGGTTTTTTTCCTTTTAATCAGAAGCTGTTTGTTCTTCTTTTATCCTTAAGAGCATCTAGCGTCAATCCTCTGGTGTATAAACCTCTGCTTTATATTAAGATTGCCTTGGTGAGTAAGAAATATCTATCTAAAACATCCTAAACATATCTCCAGTCATTTCACCTGCTGAATATGAGGCACTTCAGGCTCCAGCTGCAGTTTTCATGAACATCACCTCAGCTGACATTCTCAAGATGACTGAAGAGAAAAGGTAGAGATCCTCCAAATACACTTCTGGGCAAAGTATTATTAATGTAGTCTTTCCATGATTTAAAATAGAAATGTAGTTAGCAGTTAATTTTGTAAAGAAGGAACCAATATGTGTCACTTGAAAGCTAAAATATCAAGTGATGGTAATTCACGTGAATTAGAATCTAAAACAAATCCTCCGTTTCTTTTTTGCCTTTTTGCCTTGAGGTGCTTTGCATATTCTAGTGAAGGCTCTCAAATGGCATATACGATTTTTCTTTTGTGATATTATTTTGTGGAATTAGTGTAAGAGTATCCTGAAGAAAATGCTTCTTAAGGTCTTCCATTTTGACAGTGTGTCTGCCCCGAGTTAAAAGAAAATGCCCAGGAAAGCATTTCCCTAAGGTTTTCATGATTTCATTCTTGTGGCATCATATCATCTCAAATTCAGTATCTGCACAATCATCCTTTCCATGTGGGCTGTTTTTAGGAAAGTAAGAGGTTGCCCATATCCAGAATAAGAGCATTTGTCTGCTTAGCTCAGTATTATCTACTCTTGAGTGGAAAGAATTCTCCACAATTTCAGATGGATCTCTTTCCAGCTAGTCTTTCCTGTACATGCCAGAAAATGAAGATGTAGCCTACTGCGTACAAAACAAATAAACCACTTCTTAGCTATCAATGCTCGGCTTTTAATTGTTTGAAGGTGGGGAACAAGTCTTTAGCTGGATGTACACTTGAAAGTATATAACAGAAGGAATTATTAGCATTGGTTATGCCTGAGGTGCAATGAGAAGAAAAGGAAAAAGAGGAAAAAACATACATCAATTGATATACTTCTAGTCCAAAAATACCCAATTAAATCTAAGCAAAATATACACTGCAGCAGGCAATTAATACATAGTAGATTGTGCTATACTGTATGTGTTTAAAGGGAGATAATATAAACTTGATTGCTTTAAATCCTCACAGAATTTTGTCATCTTAACTGTAACTGAAATTGCAGCTCTTGCTGGCTACTTCTTAACTGCTTTTTGAGGCCTAAGACAAATCTTTTCTATCTTGTTTAGCTATTGTTCCTTTGTCTTGGATAAACTTAAATCCATGCCTTTGGATGAGAAGAGTTACGATCACAAAGCACGTTGCCTCTGGTTTTTCGACTGTCTTGTCAAGATGAACTCACAGAAGGTCATTAAAAAGAAACGTAAGGATCTTTTCCCTCTTGGATATGAAGTATATTATTTATTGATTTGATTTATATCCTGCTTGTCCTCCCAGAGCTCAATTGTACATAATGTTCCCTTTGCCTGTTTTTCTCCACAACAAAACTGTGAGGTAGGGTAGATAGAGAGGAATTGCCCCCAAATCAGCCATTGCGCTTCCATGGCTAAAGGGGACTTGAACCCAGGTTTCCCAATCCTAGTCTAGTTCACTATTGCTCTCATTATGGAAGAGAGTCTAAATCCTTGGAGAAAATTAAACCAAAAAAGATAAGTGCTCAGGTGGTTATTTTTGCCTTCCATGTGTACTGAAGTTTGGCTCCTAGAAACTTCAGTTAGCTGAAAATGGAGGCCAAAACACCTCAGGCAGTCCAACTGGGGAAAAGCTAATGTAATTTCATTTATATAATCTTCAGGCAATTTACTATACCTTTTAGATTTCTTTGAAACGTGTAGGGACCTTGGAGAATGTATGAAATGTCCACTTCTTTATTGATTTATCGATTTAATTTTTTCTTCTACTTAATCATATCCAATGCTTGAAGACTGGAGAAGTCTCCAGTCTCCAAGCATTGCCCAGAGAAGTCCCTGCAGTTTTCTTGGCAAGATTTTTCAGGAGTGGTTTGCCCTAGCATCCATCCTAGGGCTGAGAATGCTAGCTTTGTGCCCAAGGCAGAACTAGAACTTCCAATCTTCAATGACTACACCAAATCGGCTCCTTAGTGGAATGGAACTGACTGTTCTAGCCGTGAAATAGAAATCAAAATGGTTTATTTTGAAGTTAGGATTGGGATGTACTAACATTAAAATATTTTCTACCTCCTACCTCCATGTAGGAAATCAAATTATTGAAATGATGAGGTTTTGATGCATTTCAAAATTGCAGTATAGCCGGTGGCCTGTAGGGCATTCCGTGTTAAAAATAACAAGTTACAATTACATATTAGAGTACACAGTTTATGTTTTGTTTCTCACTTAGGGGCAAGAAATGTTTTGACCTTGTTGTAGGACCCTAAGAAGCATAACAGATTTTTCTGAAAATTTAAGGTTAAAATTTTTACAAACCTCATGATTTTTATGCAACCTTTGGATATTTTTTTTACAACTTCACCCTTTAATCATGAAGAGGACAGTGGATTCTGTCCTCTTCTCCCCTCTTGATCCTCCTGTGCTCCCTTCTGCTATTCTGCAGCTGTACCAACATGCTTTAATCTCAGCTATATTTGGTATTTTGTTTTTCTTAAAATGGAACTTGATATTTTTAACATTTTGTATTCTGGATCCATTATTCTGTTTGTTTGCAATGTCTCCACTTTGCAGTATGCAGACTTCTCTGGTCATTCTGATTCTCATTTTGGCTTATATTTTGACTTTTATTTTCAATTGTAGATGCCATGGGACCCACTTGTCCAGAAATCATCAACAACAAGCTTGTGAAAACTTTCACAGCACTATCTTATGGCAATGGCAGGTAAAAAAAAACAGCCCTTTGATGTTAAGACTAGTAAAATGTATAAATAGGAATTAATTGGCTTATTATTCTTTGGAGACTTACTAAAGCATACATCATTGCCTAGAAAGGGATCAGAAATAGCATGCAAAAAGTGCTTGAAATCAAAAGAAAACAGATGTGTTTCTTTGTTTCAAATATATTTCATAGAGGAGGATCATGCCAAGAAACTGCTCAGAAATCCTTTGTAGTTGCAATTAACTGAAATGTACAGATGTCTGTTCTTAAAAAGGAGAGTATAAGGAAACAATGCGAATAAAAGACAATTAATATAATTGTTTTTTCCTATTTGCATCTAATGTGTTTTCAATAATCCTGTGGAAGGGAGATCCTCTTTTAACACTAAAGGAAACTATTTAGGAGTACTGTCTCCCATCTCTGTTCTGTTAAGGTTCAAGATTAAGATCATGTCTGTTTTTACTAAATAACTTCCTCTTCCATTTTAAGCAAAAAAAGTTGTATAAAATGGAAGGCAAGCAATAAATGTCTTACTCCATTTCAAGCTGCCTTATTTTTGTCGATAAAATTTTTGTGCTGTTTTTAATTGGGCTTTTCTGAGTGTATAGTTAAAAGTTGCAGAATGGAAATTATGATTGTTAGGCAAAAAATTGTGATAGTTAGGCATAAAGATTTTGTGCAGAACTTTAAAACTCCCATTCTGTAACTATTGGAAATCTCAAGAACCTGCTGGGAGCCAGTTTGTTGAAGTGGTTCAAGGCCCCAGGCTATAAACGAAGAGACCACTTATTCTGGTCCTGCCTTGGATGCAAAACTAGCTGAGTGACTTTGGGCCAGTCACTCTGTTTCAGCCCTAAGAAGGAGGCAATAGTAAACTGCTTCCCAGATGTTGCCAAGGGACTAGTCCAGCCATTTTCTAAAGTCAATGCTGATTTGAAGGAACATGCTCTATTTTGTATAAATGAGCCCCATATTTCATTTTACTTGTCCACGCAAAATCTACATCCATAGACAATCCACTCACAGGGGGCAATTAAAGAAGACAAAATGAAGCATCTAAGACAGAGAGATACGTATTTTTTGCACCATAGGACGCACCAGACCATAAGACGCATGGCATCCAGAGGCCTCTCATTTAGAACGTGGGTGTGCAGGGATCGCTCTGCGGGGTGCTCTAAGGTCTGGAGACTGACTTGGAGGCTTCCCGGCCCCCAACGGGGCGATCTCCCACACTTTTTGGGAGTATTCGCTCCATAAGACACATACACTTTTTCCCTCACTTTTTTTGGGGGGGAAAGTGCGTCTTATGGTGCGCAAAATGCTGTACATTATACAGACGGTTGGATTTGTATTCTGCTGGCACAAAATACTGTGTAGAACATAGGAAACTGTTGACTTTTTATTTTACTGCTTTCTAGGAAGATGTGGAAAGAATATAGCAGCAAGGTGGCGTAGATTTTGTATCCTGGTTTTTTAAAATCCTTCTCTGTCCCCCTCCCCCCATTTTGTATTTTAGGATACAAAATCTAATTACAGCTTCAATGAAAGTTAAGATAACAGCATACGCGATAGCCCTGGCTTTGCATATTAACAATTTTCATACAGATCTGACAGTCTTGCAACGAGATCTGAAACTACGTGAGAACAAGTAAGATTAATAGCACCATTGTATTCTTTATTCTCTTAGTAATTGGCTAAGAATTTCAGGGGCTCCACTAACTTTTGAGATATGCCTAAAAAACCACATGCTTTCCCATTATTTTGGGACTTGCATTACCCCGCCTTTCAAATGTTCTACAGTGCCCATATCTTCCAGTCAATATAGGTTCTGCAGTCATGTGGTTGGCAATTATAGGGATTGTAATTGATGTTTCTAGGTATCAGGTATCCCTTAAAAGGTTCTTTAGAAACAGTGAGAAATTTCTTTTTTTTTCAAGAGCCCTGTTATATTTAAGTTCAACTGATGAATGTCTGAAATAGTTCCTTGGTCTTGTATATATCATTTCTGAAACACCAGACTATAGCTAGATGACAAGGCAAAGAGTGGGATAGAGCAAAAACAGTTGGTTCATTTCAGTGTCTTCCATTGGGCAAATTAAGTATGGTTATAACTGGAACTAGAGGAGATAAACATGGCCTATGCAGAACAGATGGCAAGTATGGACCCTAAGTGTAAGGTGTTCTTTAGGACACATTCTGTTTTCTCCTCAACAAGGGAGTAACATTCATTCCTGGAAGAAAAATAAAATAGTATTCTAATGCTGTGAATATCCCACCTTTAGTTCATATACCTCTAGAAAGCAATCCTTGGAAGTTCTGACTGAACCACATTTAACTCTAGCAAGATCGGCATGCTGTTTTTTATATAAGCCGATACTATGTGGAAAAGAGCCCCTTAGTTGTGATGCTGGATAATGAGCCAGTCTTTCTTCCAAAGTCTCAGCAGGGAACTATCCATTGAAACTTCCTTTTGAAGTCACATCAGTCAAATCCCAGATCACATCTTTAATACCAACAAAGCACATAAATTGCTAGGAAAGATCATCAAGAATGCTAATTGATAATAAGTGCCTATAGAGATAATTAAAGAGGGCTGCTTAAGTACATTAATATACACAAGAATCTAGTCAACCAACAGTAAACACTAAATTAGTGCTAGAGGGAATTTAAAAGATTCTAGGCTGATCATTGTCTTGACTCCACCCCCACCTCCTACAACTGCTGAATGCATGCAGATTACATTCCTATTGCTGTATTGCGATACAGGCAGTCCTCGTTTAGTGACTGCCTTGCTTAAGGACCATCCACAGTTACGATACAGTAACTTTACAGCCAATCCTTTCATTTGTAGTCTTTCTGCTTTTGTTAAGCAAAGGAAAGCTGAAGTAACATCATTAGTTGCCGTTTCACTTGGCGACCACTTTGCCTAATGACCGAGTTGCTGGTTCCAATTGTGGTCACTAAACAAAGTCTACCTGTATCTTCCCTCTTCGTTCACATCTGACAGACAGAAATCCCTTGCCAACAACTTCCCCTCACATTTGACTGCATCCTATTTTATGCTCAACCCTTTTAGTGTTTAGCGGTCAATTGAAATGGCCTTTATGACCTGCCAGCTGACTATTGATTGGACTGTCGTGAAGTAAATGCTTCCAATAAGTCCCTCGGCAGAGGGCAAAGAGGAAGTTCTCTTGAGGCGAAGGTGAAATCTGACTGAAAATGTTGTTCAAGAGAGAGAGTGAGAGGGTGAACAATATAAATCCTAGATGTAGTCGAACAGGCTAAAGCATTGATTGATTTGGGGTCTGAAAAATATAGTTAGTGACTGACTGCAGTTGTGACATATTTACCCTATACCACCAATTTCAGTCCAGTCAGGCTTAGGCAGCCCCTCCCGTCTCTCGGGTGATGAAAAAAGTACCATGTTGCTTAACTTGTTTAGAACAGGTAGCCCTCGACATTCATTGTTCCCATGGACCCATCTGGGGGTACTGACGAGCCAGATTTGAAATTCCAACAGTTGAGCGCACTCTATTCACATGACTGCACGTCAGGTGCTTGGCAGCTAGGTGGCATTTACAGCCATTTCCAGTGTCGTGCGGTCACATGACCACATTTTATGACAGTTTGGTCCCAAGTCAGCATTTACTTATGGTTTTCAGCAAAACCAGCCCATACAGAACCAGCGAATGACCACTACAAAAAAATAATTATTGTAAAATCAGGTCAGTCGACACACTTTATGACCAACAAGAGTTACGCTCCATTAGTCATAACTCAAGGACTGCCTGTATTTCATGCAAGAGGTCATTGGTGAATAATGGGGGAAATGATATAATTCTGTCCAGTAAAAATATACAAAAAGGAAAAAATAAAATGCTGGCAGTAATTTTTTTCCACGGCATCAAGGAATGGAGGTCATTTGTTTTTCATTTTTCAGAAACATTTTGGAGAGAATGCCTGAATTGCTTCTGGCAGTCTTCTCCAATCTACAGATGTGCTGAACTACGACACATCCATCATATGATGCTTACAGTCCAATTCATCAGGAAGTCTCTGGTTAGAAAGGCTAGCTCAAAGCTCGACTTTTCTTCAAATGCAATAGGCTCTTGATTCAATCAGCATGTTGTCTTGCTTTGTGGAAAGAAGTTTGTTGGCATCAGCAAAATCCCAAATTCTTTAGCCCAAGGAGTTTAGAGTATAAGTTTTGGCCGAAACCTGACAGTAAAAGAAGGGAAAGGAAAAGCCAAAGCCATAAACTATGAAGATTGCTAAAATGGCAATAGCACTTAGACTTATATATACACAGTGCTTTTACAGCCCTCTCTAAGTGGTTTATAGAGTCAGCATAGGATGGAAGGCTGAGTCAACCTTGAGCTGGTCAGGATCGAACTGCTGGCAGTGGGCAGAATTAGCCTGCAATACTGCATTCGAACCACTGCGCCACCAGAAGAAAGAAGAAACTCTTTGAGCAGAGCAGTCGTTATAACTGACATTTTCTCTCTTTTAATGCAGAATACTTGATATTGCCAAGGCAATGAGACTGAAGATCACCAAAAGCAAAAACCTATCTGGATTTGAGGAACACAAGTTAGGGACTCTGTGCTTACCTTTACCTGCACAGAAGATGACCCCACGCGGCAAGAAACGCAAACTAATTTAAGAAACAATTTTCTTCTTCTAGAACTTAAAACAAGCTGAACAAATTTCCAGATCATCTGAGCAGAGCTACTACTTTTGTTACCCTGAAAGAACAGAAGAGATTTGTTCTTGTAATTATAGTTTTGTTTCTCTCTAGTTTGGCAGAGATCTGTACTTTTACTGAAGTGCTATGTTGTCATTTGTGATATCTGAACATTTGGCATCTTGGTTCAAAAAAGCCATAGAGGAATAGTTTCCTTCATCCATGTAAAATAGTTAAAATGTGAGCATGGCTGAATATTTAAAATATTTAATATTAAAATTAAATATTTTAATATTTAATATGTTCCTTCTGTTTTTGGTAATGTTAAACATTTTTTAAAAAATACCTGTGTGTAATCACCTTGATTTAATTATATTATTTGTTGTAACATTCCCATTTTTCTACAGCTCTCAGGTTAATTTTTAGGCTCCTTTCAGCTTTTTATCTTTCTATATTCTTTTTAATAGAAATTCTATTGAAGTTTCAGCTGCTTTCTTTAAAGCAGTCTATGGTTTGAACAAAGTAAACTGATCTACATTTTATCTCTGATTAGGGGATAGAAAGAAGGCAATTGCTATAAAGAAGGGAACTGATAACAACATTCTTCTCTAATGTGGTCTCAACTGGGCCTCAGAGTTCATAATCTCTAGGCAACACAACTGAATAAATGTTAATGCAGCACTCCAGGCTTATCTATTAAGACAGTTTAGTTCTTAATGACTGGAGAGTTATCATCTGTCCCTTTAATTCTTCCCACAAGTACATTACATTCCTTCTAATGCCCAGAGTCTGTTGTCAGATTCCTACTAGGGGAACCATGTTTTATAAAAAGACAAGCAGCACTTAACATGCATAGCAACACAATATATTTAGCTGACATTGGTCTATTACTAACCTTTGTCCAGCTAAAACTTTCTGTGGCAGGGTGGAGTTATAAAAAGAACTAATCAAGGCAAATTCATATAAACTGAATTTTGAGTTATATGCAGTATCTGACTTCTTCCCTGACTTCCACATCTCTGTCACACAAGTAACTTGCAAAAAACTTGCTGAATTTATCTTCACTATGCAGTTAACTGAAGACACAGGAACACTGTTATTCTTTACCTCCTGTCACCTTCCATAATATATCAGGAAAAAATAAATCAGCAAAATCTCGGCATTTAAAATTTTATTTTATTTTGTAGTACACAGGTTTTCCTTTATAAAACTTTACAAGACTAGTTTGCATTTCTTTTAACAAGATATATGGACCAGATTATCATCCATCTCTAGTTATAAGCTAAAACAATTCTTATATATCAGTTAAGCTAAAATGCTTTTAAGAAGTGATCTATGATTCGAATGCATTTTATGGCTGATAGTGCACCCCCATGTCTATTTAAAAATGTGATTATAGCAGAGTTTACTACAAGGTGTGTGGTATAAAACTGCATTTAAAAGTCAAAGAACCAAGGCAATTAAGTTAGTGGCATATAATTTTAATAAGACATTCAGTTGATTGTTTACAGTGAACTGAGAACTTGCCTGCAATTGTAACTCATGAGGGAGTATCTCGTACTGAGAATATTGATGTTAAATTCAGAATCTGTAGTTCTGTAGTTAGAAAAGCTGTGTCTTATTAAGTAAAAAGTTTGTGATCCTGCTACAGTAGGCGGTAGTTCGTTCTCTCTACTCCTTGCTTAAGAAGGCTAAGAGAACTGGGGGAAGAAGAGGCTTCAGAAAAAAGGCCCAACTGGCAGTTTTTCCAACTTTCCACTCAGGGAAACGTTTTCTGCACTCGAAAAACTGAATCCAGCCCAGTAAAAATACTTCTGGCTTGCTTATGTTGCTGACTTGCAGCTTAAGTCAATGAATATTTATTCCAAAATGGAATAGTTCCAATGGGAGTTTCCTAAGTGTGCTTAGGATTTTAGCCCCAGCTGCAAAGAATTTCTACAAAACCATGCTATTTGTCGATCACACCATTTTTAAAAAGTGGGTTGTTGTTTTTTTACAATCATCCATAGGAAGATAACAACCCTAAGTCCATGTGCAGATAACATTTCCCCCTTTTTCACATTGCTTCTTTTTTAAAGCATTCTGTTTTTTATTGTTTTGTAGGAAATGATGAGCAAGTATAAAATAGTAAACACACACAACAAAGGAGGAACTAAAATACAAGGCCTCCTTTGTTCCAGGTTCAGTTCTGGCATCCTCAAATTAAAAAGGGATAAAGTAATCTTAAGATCCTACTCAAGCTGCTATGACTGGAGTGAACAGAACTGAATTTTCTATATTTGATACAAGGCAAAATTCTATGCCCCATTCAAACTCAGTGGTATTTATAAATGTGCATTATTAGGGTCTATCGGCTATCTCAAGAGGACTGTACCATGTTCCTGACAATAGATTATAAGATGTAACTGAATAAACCAAAATACTATTGTCTCTTAATCAAGTGTTTCCGACCATTCTTCTATCAGAGATCAATTACAGTTTACCAGCTGAAAGCTAGCAAGATTTATTTCCATGCTACAGCTTAGTGGTACTACATTAGACCTGTCTAGGCTTCAGATCAACAGCGACCCTCACAGTTTCCTCTGTTAGTCTCACTGAAGATAAATTCCTTGTGTGTCATGACACACATGGCAAAATAAAATTCCGATTCAGATTCTGAAAGCATAGTTTTTTTCAGTTTATGTCCTATAATTCTGTCCATTTTTTTCTCCCTGAGCCCAGAGCTAATGGAGCAATAACATGTTCATTCAATAATACATACAACCTCCATAACATTACTAGAGCAGCAATCACACTCTTTTCATTTCAAACACTTGCTTTGATCACAGTTGTAGGGCAGACACAGATTCTTCAAAGTCCTGAGATTTTTACCTAATACATTATTCCTTGCCACATAACTGTTAAACCTGTACAAGCTCTGTGAAGAAAAATGACTGCTAGTTCACTTGAAATACCGCCATTACTTATCCCCGAAATTTTCATTAAGAACTCTCCAAGAAATAAATCAACTTGCTGAGTCACTATATCTTGGTTCCTCTAAGACGGTGGTCCTCAACCTTCATGGCTTGTCAGCCCAGGGCGGGGGGGGGGAGGGGAACTGTCCTGTGCAAGCAGTGGGCCGGCACGTGTATGCATGTGCACTAATCTGCCGCTCATGTGAGGCAACCGGCCACAGCTCAGTAGTAGATCATGATGGCCTGGGGGTTGGGGACCCCTGCTCTAAGACATCAGGTTGAAGAAAAAAGACAATCAGCCAGTCTAGAGACCAGTTAAGTTCCAAGAAATAACTTGCCCAGGAATTATTTTGAAAATTGATACATATCAATTGTTCTTATAGACATGACCGTTCATACTAATATGTGTAAGTAAAAAGTTGAGATTCGCTGTTATTGCCATATTTTACTGCACCAAAGGAAATCAGACATCAATGCCTTTTTTTCCTCCCCTCCCTGTTTTCCCCACTATTTGCTTTAGTTTCTTTTTGTATATTATGTGTGTGTGTGTGCGTGTGTATGTATGTATGTGTATATATGTGTGTGTGTATGTAGGTCTAGGTGTGTTTGGGTCTTCTCGCATGTAAGATTGAGAATATCTGGGCGACGTTTCGGCAAGGTCTCACTTGCCATCTTCACGGTGGTGCCTTTGGCTAGCAAGAAGCCAAAAGACTAGCAAGAAGCCAAAAACACCAGCCTGAAGATGGCAAGTGAGACCTTGCCGAAACGTCGCCCAGATATTCTCAATCTTACACGGGAGAAGACCCAAACACACCTAGACCTACATACCTGTACCCATGAAAATCTACGAAAACATATATGTGTATGCATATATATGTATGTATATATGTGGGTGGGAGTATAGGGGGTTTGTCCCATTTTACAACCTTTCTTGCCACAACTGAAGTGAAACACTGCAATTAAGCTAGTAACACGGTTCCATGAATCTGGCTTCCCCATTGACTTTGCTTGTCGGAAGGTCGCAAAAAGGGGATCACGTCACCATGGGGATGCTGCAATCCTTTGTGAAAAACTGTCATAAGTCACTTTTTTCAGTGCCATTGTAACAATCACTAAACAAATGATTATAAGTTGAGGATCACCTGTATTTAGGCGCTCAAAAAAGGAATTGTACTTTCAATCTGCTACTCCTGTATAGATC
>JANHFO010000224.1:140119-159342 GCA_032468095.1 Pareas carinatus
GACCCAACTAAAAAACCCTGGGGGTCAGGCCAGCCCCGCCTGAATAAAAAGATAGGTCTTAAGGGCGCGACGGAAGGCCCGGAGATCAGTTATCAAGCGAATCTCCGTGAGGAGCTCGTTCCATAGGGTTGGCGCTGCCACTTTTGGTTTTTCTTTCCTAGGTGTAGGACCTTACTTTTCTAACTCAAAACAGGTCTGCTCTATCTAACACACTCTTAACCCAAACTCCTGCAGTCCTTCTTTATACAGTTCTGCTGCCAGTTTTTATCAGTGTCACCCTGAGAGGAGAAAAAGAAATCTCCTTACTGTTTTCTTTCAACTACCTCACCTAGGTAATCATTCCTGGCTCCCTAATACGTTATCCAGTCTCCTTTTACAAATAAGGTATTAAATTTCCCAAAGAAATTGGCAATCATTTCACAAAGGATCCCGACTTAGAGCACCAAAATGTCAACAGCTCGAGTAATCGGTGTGTGTGTGTGTGTGTGTGTTATGGAAGCTTTTAACACCCTGCCATTTCAACCAATTGATGGCAGTTGTCAAAGTGTTCCAGCGCAGACAAATGATGTCATCCAGATGGTGTCTGGGGGAAATTATAGATAATTGAGGCAACTATTTAAAAAACCCAAATAAAATATGCATAGGTGCCATTTTCCGGAGGAGCCAGTCATTGTTTTGTCAATCACGCATCTCTTTTCACTGCCAATATGCTTGAACATATGAGGAGTTGTTCCCCAGTTTTGCTCTGCAAATAGTTCTTTAGCTCAGGAGTTTTATACCAAACAGAAGTGAGTTCCATCTATACTCCCAGGGAGGAAAGAAAAGGAAAAAAGAAAACTATGGTTGTTGTACTAATTAGTAAAAAAAAAACCCTCAACAACAAGGAAGCCAATATTTATAAAATGAGCGCTACAAAAAAAAAATGAGCTAAAATGCTTTCGGTAATGAGGGTGAACCAACAATAACAACAGCAAAGTAACTAGCGCTTAATTGGGTTGCCGAAATGCTCTCGTGCACGAAAGATGTTCAAAGCTGGTTTATCCAATTTACTTGCACTCTCTAATGCCAACTTCAGTCATGCAGGGCTCAAGCCTTTTGCATGGGTCACTCAACAGATTTCGTGGGAAACTGTATTTCCGTTTTCATTTCAACAGGGGATTTTTTTTTCTTTATGCAAAATAATCAAATGGGGGTGGCGGCTGGACAGGGAGAAGTCAAAGGGAAAGGACATAATCTGTTTCGGCTTCATCCCTCCGGATGGCAGCTACGGGGCATTGCAAACCAAAACAGCTAGACACAAGGACAGTTTCTTCCCCCATCCCATCAATCTGATAAACAACTAACTTCCACAACACTGTTCAATTATCTAGTAGGAATATATCATTACTACCCTTCTCATCTTTTCTCTTACTTATTACCTATTACCTATTCTCTTATTTGTATGACAATAACTTGTTGCTTGCATCTTGAAATATATAATTGTTGTGTCCTTTAGTATCCTATTTTGACTTGTAGATTGATTATTAGTATTCTATGACTGTTCAAATATAGACTGTCCCAAACCTATACAAAAAATTAGTATGGCATGATGAATGTGTTTTGTGACATGTTTTGTCACAAATGTTTTGACACGTGACGTGATAAAATCTTTTGTGACATTACGATTGCACTTTATAACATGATGACACAATGAATGCACTTCATGATTATGAATGTATTTTATGATTGCAATCACTGTTTGTCAATCATAGACTTATGAACGTACTTTTATGATTAGGAATGTATCTTATGATTGTAATCACTGTCAATTACAGCCTTGTGATTGTAATCACAGTTTATCAACTGTAGTCTGTATGTAAGTATAGAGCATGTACACCGGAGACAAATTCCTTGTGCATCTGGACACACTTGATGAAATTCTAGTTCTAGTTCTAGTTCTAGTTCTAGTTCCAGTTCTAGTTCTAGTTCTAGTTCCAGTTCCAGTTCTAGTTCTAGTTCCAGTTCTAGTTCATACTCTATTTGTACACTACCAATTCTACTCTGCTACTACTCCATTTGTACACTGGCCAGAGTTGCTTGATGGTGAAGATGGGCAGTTTCTAAATATGATACATACACACATAAATGTGGTACATACATAAGTTACGAAGCTTTTCACTAGGCTGGCACTCTATGGCCCTCTGTTTTATAATCTTGCACTCAAATTAAAGATGAGAGATTTCTCATCTAGAGAAAAAATTGCTCTAGGTTTTGAGGCAATACATTGATGAAGATTCTTAGTCATCCAAGTAGAGTTGTCTGGAGGTTGAGTCATGGCTACAGGACTTCTTTCTTTTTTGGTTTGGAATATTTCTCTGCTTCTTATCCAAGTAGTTTCTTCAGTCTCTGGAGTCCCTCTAGTCAACTTTCTCAGACTGAAGAAGCTACTTGGATAAGCAGAAAAATGTTTCAAACCAAAAAGAAAAGAAATCCAAGTTGCCATGACTCAACTTCCAAACTAGGTTTTTCTGGAATAAGTAGTATTTATGTCACCAAAACTGGGTTACAGAGCAATTAGGCCATTTGCCTGCACTTTAGAAAAATGCCTGGTAAATTTATTCTAGCAGTTAGGTCTTTAGTTTGATCTTTGCCATCTTGTCTGTTTGACATATGAAATATTCTTTAAGAACCTCAATTCCCACTTCATCATAAATCCTTTGGTCCTTCCTTTTAAGTGGCGAGTGAGGGTTTTGAAGACTAGGAAAGATGCATGAACTTCGAAAGACTTGCTTTTGATTGAAGTTTATACTTATTCGGTATGGTTCCCTGATGTTATGATTGGGCCCATATGAACCCACAATGTCATTTTCTTTTCAAGGACATACATAAAACACTGAGTGTAGCTTCTGAGCAAGCTCATAATCCATTTCCATAATATAACTAAGAATTCAATGTGATGTCACTCTCCCCTGAACCAACCTTCATTCCTTCGTTCCTTCCTCTCCCTAACACCTCTGAGCAGTTTGGAAGAATACAAACAGCATAGAGTGAAATATAGCTAGGAAAAGCAAAACAAACACATTTCTTTAGCATAAAACATTCCCACAAGGAGCCTGCCATCCACCCTAGCTCTAGGCCTGGAGAGAAGTCTGGTTTCAAGGGCCCAGTTCAATAAGGTCAGTTCAATAATGGTCAGGTCAGAACATTCCAGAGGAGAAGGGCTGCAGCAGGTGCTCTCCTTCTATCAGAAAACCACGTGAGTCAGAAATTGAATGCCCAGATATCGCCCCACCACCCCCTTTTGCAACTATCTTCCCTTTGGTTTCTCAGCAATAAAGTCAGAATCAAAAACGACAATATGAAACCCTTCGAGAATTAATGAGAGTTTCTCACAGATGCTCCAAGTCTTGCAAGCACTGTGAATCAAGGTGACCAAGGGAGACTTCTGCATGGAGCCTGATACAAACAAAGCCTAAATCAAAAGAATATCGTCAAACCCTTTCCTTCTGCCTACTCTTGGAAGTAAATTATTGCCTTGAAACACAGGAACAGAAAATGCAAGGCATTTTCACCCGAGAACAATAGAGCCATCAGGAACGGCATACAAGCCCCACATTAAGGGTTCACCTCAAAGCTATGCCAGCTCCAAATATCTCTGCCACCTCACCCCAAAGACTGCTGTCACTGTGTTATCCCTCCGCTCTTTCCTGCATAAGAAGCCTGACCCCCAAGGACGTTTTTACAGGGCTTGCCTGCCGCAAAGGCATTATTGCGTTGCAGTTGTCCTGGAGGATTAGTGACAACAATTACTGTGGTTCAGCTTTTATTTCTATCTACCCGCTGTTCACCTCTCCAACTGACTACAAACTCACGATACATTTACATTAAACAGGACCATGAGACTCTATCCGATCCTTAGGCAAACAGTCAAGGCAAAAGGCTAGTTCTAAACGCCCAGGTCTCGCTAAACGGAGGGTAATAGTGTGGTCGCCAGATGGCTGAAAAGATACAAGCAGGCTTTAAGACATAAGTCATAAATCTTGTGAAGCTACTCCTTTCCCCTCCCCGGCCCCTGCCCAAATTCCCTGGCCCTGTGCTTCTCATTTTTCTCAGCAGAAGCAACAACCCACAATGTGTGACCCACCAAACAAAATGCAGCCCACGAGGTACCAGGAATCTTTTTTTACCCTACTTACAAACCTGCATCACAAGTTGAGTTCTGCAATTTCATTAATAGGGAAGAAGGAACAGTAATCAGAAAAGAATAATAGAGTTGGAAGGGATTTGGGAAGTTTTTTTAATCCAAACGGCTAATCAGGCAGGAAATCTATATCATTTCAGAAAAATTGTTGTCCAATCTCTTCTAAAAAAAACATCTAATGTTGTAGGAGAGAACTCACAAATCTTTTTGACAAAAAGTAGGCCTTCTCTTCCAAGGAATTTTGTGCAGCAAAAATAGGATAGGGACTTGAAAGGGTCACACAGAATTAAAGAACACCCCGCCCTTTCACAGAACAAAAGAGAGGCAAAAGCTTTTTGGACACACACGTAAGATTGGAAGGAGAGAGGGGGGGGGATACAAAGCTGACTAAAATAATGGCGTTGTGCCTAATTAGACCATATATTAAACAACTGGATTCTAACAGTTATCAGGACCCAGCATGCAGTCAGAGAATTTGCTTCGAGAAATTAATCTCACAGTTAAACCAGTAAAGGAAGTCAGATGCTGAACAGCTTCACGATTCACTGTTCTGGGTTTACTTTCTTCCCAGAGAGATTCACTGGACCAGATGAGACTGGATCATTCAGTTAACAGAATGACAGAGTTGGAAGGGAACTTGGAGGTCATCTAATCCAACCCCCTGCTCAGGCAGGAAACCCTATACCATTTCAGACAAATGGTTGTCCAATTTCTTCTAAAAAAAACTTCCAGAGTTGGAGCGCCCACAACTTCTGGTGGCAAGCTGTTCCACTGATTAATTCTTCTGTCAGAAAATTTGTCCGTTCTAGATTGCTTCTCTCCTCAGTTAGTTTCCATCCATTGATTCTTCTCCTGCCTTCAGGTGCTTTGGAGAATAGCTTGACTCCCCCTATTTGTGGCAACCCCTGAGATATTGGAACCCTGCTATCATGTCACCCCTTGTCCTTCTTTTCATGAAACAAGACATACCCAATTCCTGCAACCGTTCTTCATATGTTTTAGCCTCCAGTCCCATAATCATCTTTGTTACTCTTCTCTGCACTCTTTATATAGTCCTACTTTCTACAAATCTCTCCTTATCATTTCAATTGGATTTTTAAAAATGTTTCTAGCTCTTCTATTTGTTCAATTTATTGAGGACGATTTGCTAAAATGTATAAGTAAGGCTTGGGGATACTCTGAAGTCAACAGAGCCATTGGAGATTTAAAATAGGAAAAGGGTGAGGCGTCACAATCCTTCATACATCTTGGTCTCTCCTATAATTAAGACTACTGTGCAAAACAAGGCAACTTATTAATAAATTAAGTTATTCTGCATACAGTAGACAAAAATCTAACTTAAAAACAAAAACAAAACCTAAACCCAAATTATGCTCTTCGAATTATTTGTCATTTTGCTTTGAAAGAGCGTGGTTAGAAAAACATTACACGGCTGACATACACATTCACAAATATTTGTAGGTATGATTTCAAGGCTGATCATGCTGGCCTTAAAAAGATCAGTTGCATATTAGTTTAGGTTTAACTATAGCATGCAAGATCCGTTTCCGCCTTTTACAGCACCTTACTGTTTTGTACGCATCGCACAGCATAGGTCAAGTCCCTGAAGATGCTCCCTTCCACTCTGGCTTGCCCCTGGGAGCAGAGAAAGATGCCACCTTTTCCATCCCTGAAAAGACATTTCCTCACAAGGCACCCTTGCAGGGTGTTGGCGAGACACTGAGCCTCCTTATCTTGCTGCAGCTCCTGAGCCAAAGGCTTTAGCTCATAGTCACTCTGAAGGGCTGGTAATCCATTGGCTGCTGGCCTCCCATGGACAACCTTGGCCAGCATGTGGCTCAAGCTATGCGCCTGGTAAGGCAGCTTGTAGAGCGACTCATCCTCGTCCTCATTCTCGCTGCTCAGGCTCAGTTCACTGTCACTAGAATCCGTGTCTATGGTCATGGCCTCTTCCTTGGGTGCCGTGTTAAGGTTCCCAGAGAGCTCCTTTTCTTTCTCAAGGCCTCTCCTGGGCACCACTTGAGTCTGTGAAACAGGGAATATATGGCTAGGGTTTTCAGCTACCACGATGTCACAGGTCCTCATGTCCGACATTGGAAGAGTTCCCTGACTCTCAAACTTCGATATACTGCAATGTGACGGCTCAGATGTCTGCAGCAAGGCGGAGTGAGATTTTGCCAGCATGGTCAAGTGCTTGCAGGCCCAGTTTCTGTCCAAAGATGGACTTCCTTCCACTGTCACCGAAGCATTTTCACTGCCAACAAATTCACAGTTTTCCAGGAGACAGATAGCCACACTATGGAAATGGATGCTGGACTGATTGAAAGTGCAGAATTTAACTTTGCAGGTCCCAGGGGCATGAATCTGCAGCTGGCTGTTTTCAAAATTGCAGTTGTCAAACTGGACATGGCCTGAGGTTGTCTAAGAAAAGAGAACGAAACCAGATCAGACTATTTTCGATTTTTAAAAAGCAGTCAAAGAGGAAACTCATTTTCCAAAGAAATATTGCCCCCGAACAGATACTGAACCTCCTAGTCTGCTATCTTCTATCTGCACTGATGGGAATGAAACAGAGAGACCAGGATCCCATGGCAGCTCCTAATCCAATATGAAAATGAAATGAGTATTGGTGCTTTCCCCTCAACTAACTGATGATCCTTTCGTGCTTGAAAAAGAAATATCATGTCTGCTCTTGATCTAACTCAGCGGGGTACTCTTCTTATCCTGATGCCAACCAGATGTGCTGACTAAATTCCCACCAACTGCACCCAGACTAACTATAAGTTGAGTTAGCAAGAAATTCCAGTTGATGTAGCTCACCCTGTTAATTTAGGTCCCTTGGAACCCTTCCCCAATCTGGTGGCATCCGGAAAACAACAGACACATTGGTGAGGAACACTGGACAATGTGTTTAAAAGGCACCAAGTTGGGATAACCTTCATATGGATTGTGCCACATTGCCCAGATCTCTCCAATTCTCACATTACTGTTTTTCAAGGAACCGCCAAGACCTGAATGCTTCTTTGCACCCTTCGTTCATACTCACCTTGTATATTACTGGGGTGAACCAGGCTGGCATAAAGACCAAGTTACATAACCTCATTGTTGGACAGTGTTGGTCAAAGCTCACTAGAAGAGCCACATCACCGAGCTTGCCTTTCCCCATGATTTCCACGGGGGCCTTGAGAAAGATTTCACTCTGTTCCTCATACATTCCTGGCAGCAGGACAATCCGGTCATACATGCCTGCTGTAAGCAAGGCACTCCTTAGGTTGTCAAACTCGCAGCCAGGCCCAACGCAAAGAACCCGCCTGTCCTTTTTCCTCCTGAATAAGTAGAAGCAGTTGGAGGACTCCAGATCGTGGCTGTTTTTGGTCCAGGTTTTAGAAGAGAGATAATGCTGCTTCAAAGCTTCTCTCCATGACCAAGGCTCCACACCAGGCTGGTTAGGCCAGTTTGGATGCCGGCATTCAATGCAGCCAAGGCACAGTTGCCTCCACCGAGTATTGTCCAGGCTGAGGATGAGCTCGTACCATGCTCTGCACACCAAGCTGCAGCGGCCAAGGTCAGGAAGACGCAAGTAGGACAGTATTAGGCGCCACAGTTCCAGTGGGAGCCCACTGATCTCCATCATCACCTAGGAATAGTGGGGCACAAAAACAAAGATTGAAGGGATCGTCACCTGCCTTCTGTGCATCGCTTAGATTTAACTGAATGTGGTGGGAGTTGAGATAGACTCATTAAACCGGCGCATCCCTTTTCCTCTTTTCTCTGCTTATTTGACTCAACAGCAGGTTGTACTAGAGCAGTGATGGCAAACCTATGGCACACGTGCCACAGCGGGCACACAGAGCCCTCCCTGCTGGCACGCGAGCCAGGTCGACCCGGCATCACCCCAGAGATGAGCATGCTCAGAAAGGAGTAGCAGCGCCAGGCGATGATGTCACGGGGCCATGCACATGCTCAGAAAGAGAGTAGTGGAGTCAGGCGATGACATCACAAGCCGCGACTCATTAGCTGCAACTCGTATGGGCACTCAGTGTCTAAAAGGTTTGCCATCACCATACCAGAGGACTAGATAAAGGAACAAACCAGAAGGCATATTCATAGCTTATAGGAGAAGAAGGCAGAAAATTATAATATAGGTAGTCCTCGACTTATGACCACAATTGAGCCCAACATTTCTGCTGTTAAGTGAGACATTTGTCAAGTGACCTTTGTCCCTTTTTACGACCTTTCTTGCCTCAGCTATTAACCGAATCACTGAAGTTGGTAAATCAGTAACCCGGTCGCTAAGTGAATCTGGCTTCCCCATTGACTTTGCTTGTCAGAAGGTGGCAAAAGGGGATCACATGACCTTAGGACACAGCAACGGTCATATATATGGGCCAGTTGCCAAGCACCTGAATTTTGATCTCATCACCATGGGGATGCTGCAAAGGCCATAACTGTGAAAAAGGGTCATGTCACTTTTTTCAGTGCCTTTGTAACTTTGAACGGTCACTAAATGAACTGTTATAAGTCGAGGATTACCCATAGTAATTGACTTTCTAGCTAATCACAGTTAGAAAGGGAGGGGAAAGCTTACCAGTTAATTTGTGGTAGATTTCTGATCCTTTATAGGGGTCATTTATATTGACAATGGCTGCGTAAGAGCCAGGATGGTGCAGTGGTTAAAAGCAGCCCTGCAGGCTATTTCTGCTGACTGCCATCTGCCATTTGAGCCATCAAAAGTTCAGCCGTTCGATTCTCACTGGCTCAAGGTTGACTCAGCTTTCCCTCCTTCCGAGGTCGGTAAAATGAGGACCCAGATAGTTGGGGGCAATAGGCTGACTGTGAAAACCGCTTAGAGAGGGCTGTAAAGCACTGTTAAGCAGTATATAAGTCTAAATAATAAATAAATAAGTAAGTAAAAATCAAAAGCTAAAAAATAACAACCCAGGCATGCATTGTGTTTATCATGTAACTTCTATGTTCCTTACCTATGTTAATAGAAGCATTAAACAGCAATCCTCAACTCGGTCTTTGTAGCCTTGATGAGTATTTCCTATTCTACAGTAATTCCGATTTTGATTTCTATTTGCGTATATTTTAGGGTATACCACCAGTGGCCCCATGGCTGTATGACTTCAACTTTTTCCTCACAGAACCAGTGGATGGAAGCTTTACAGAGAGAAATAGAAACATTTCCTGAGGAATTTCCTGACTATGAGAATTAGTGAACAAGGAAACCTCCTGTCTCCTGGAACCAAGGATGTACCATCACTGAAAGGTTTCATGAAAAGATTAGATGGTCGTTTTTCCAGCATGGTATGAGGATTTCCCAAGCTCTCTTCCAAATCTACAACTCTATGTACGTTATCACACAGCCCCTTTATAAATAGTTTTATACTGTAATGGTGAACAGGAGAAAGGGGGGGTATTAAACACCTAGGAAAGAATTCATTCATCTCCATTTAATCACATTTATGTCCTGGTTCTATTCACTTTTCAGTTTCCCTTTGCTTAAAAGAGGCTGTGCTCTCCTTGCAACACACTGTAAGCTTACAACTGGGGAAAACCTTTGAAATCATCATGTGCCTGTGGGGACATGGCTGCTTTCAACTCTTTGTGAAACAGTGGTGCTTCATGTGCACCAAAAAGTTATGCAAAACACAAGTTCTGAATGGCCTGTACAATCCTAATATAAATATGCAGCGTATCCACCATTTTGTACTGACTCCAAATGGTTAACCTGAAGAAACTCTCCAGGATGCCCAATACAATTTATAATTAGATCAGTTATCAAGGTATTTGTTCATTTGTTCAAACACAAACTCTACAACAGAGACAAATATTAAATTGGAAAGGGATTTCCCCTCCTCCTTAGGTTCCATCTGTACAGTCTATAAATGTTCTTTAAAAACACTATGGATGGGAGACAGGAAACTCACACAGGTTGATTATACATATAACCCCCTTGCATTATGCAGGAAGTGTAATTGGTGTACGTGCTATATTAAATATGTGTGATTTTACATTATATTATATTTTGAATTGTTATTTGTTTTTATCCCTGCTGGAAATTCAAAGAGCTAATTTGTACTGGTATAAGGAGAGTGGACAAGATGGTAGACCTATTTTAAATCAAGAAGACTGCTCCTGTAGCTGTGGGATTGCAACTCCCCCCACAAAAAAAACCTTGTGGAATAAATATACCTTCAAGGGCAATTTGTGATCTTGCACATTATAAATAGCAACAGCAAACCATTATGCAAAGAATCTGCTGTTGAAACTGTAAATGACTCAGCCACATGGAGATAAATGAAGCTGAATAAATAGAAGAATATATAATGCACGCTCAACTGTGGAGAAAATCCCTACTTGGTCAGATTCTAATTTAATTTAAAAAATAGCACAGTACTACAGATGTGTCAGCTTTGCGTATTTACCTTTAGGCAAACTTGTCATTGCAACTGTGTGTGTGACAGTTGTAAACAGTTTTTATATGACACAGAATTCTCTATGGCTCCCTGATATGTAATTTCATAATCAAAATATGCTTTAGGGTATGGTTATTCAACCTTGTGGCTTCCCTGAGCTACAATGAGTGAAGAGGTACTCTTTGAGGCTACATATAAAATATAACACACACACACACACATTCTATACATTGGTTAATATATATAAATAGCAAGCTTTATTTTTTATATTTTTAATAGTTTGTGGGACCACATTACTAGCTGTCCAGGGCCGCATGTGGCACCAGGTTGGACGCATCTGCTGAAGAGAGAATCTGCTTAACACAGAATGCTACTCACACATATACACTGTGCTTTTTTTGCTGCCCAGACCATATGGAACAAGCTCCCTCCCCACCAGAAATTCTCAGCTCTAGTCATCTTCCAAAAAGCTGTTAAAACATGACTTTTTAACAAGCTTTTAAAGATAAAGACCTGTGCTTTGCCTCCATCTGTTTGGCAGTATGCTATTTTAATTCTGTATTGTTTTTCATGAGAGTTATAACAGGTTTCTTAACCACGTAGAGATGTGTTATTATAGCAGCATATACGATAATAATTGCAATGGAAATAATAAGTTCATAAATAAAAAGCACATTTGGTTCAAAGTAAGCTTTCTCTTGCCTTCTGTCTCTAACAGTCCCAGTCCCAGATATAGGTAATCCTCTACTTACAACTACCACTGAGTTCAAAATTTCTGTTGCTAAGCAACAGAGTTGTTAAGTAAGTGTTGCCTCATTTTACAACTTTTCTTACCACAGTTGTTAAGTGAACTACTGCAGTTGTTAAGTTAGAAGCATGGTTGTTAAGTGAACCTGGCTTCCCCATTGACTTTGCTTGTCATAAAGTCACACAAAGTGATCGCATGACCCCGCCCCCCCACCCCGGGGACACTGCAACTGTCATAAACTGAGCCAGCTGACAAGTGTTTGAATCTTTGATCACGTGACCATGATGATGATCACGATGATGCAATCGTCGTAAGCGTGAAAAATGGTCATAAGTCACTTTTTTCAGTGCCGTTGTAACTCTGAATAGTCACTAAATGAATGCCTGTAAATCGAAGACAACTATAATTGTTTATCTAGGCCAGAGGTTTTCAACCTGGGGTCCATGGACCCCCTTGGGGTCCATTGCAAGTTGCCAAGGGGGTCCGCAGACAGTCAAGAAAAATCTGGAAAAAGTAATATACATGAATTGTCGAAAAGTAATTGGTTGAATTTGTGGGAATGGGGCCTGCCATGTAGCAGCGATATGTTTTGGGGCCCGCAGTTTGAAAAAGGTTGAAAACCTCTAACCTCTAGGCAATTTTCTTCAGCCACAAGTCTGCATACATTTCTTCTGCAAAAGTGCTCTTAGGGCAGAATTCCTTTCAATCAGCAGATGTTTCAGACTACAATTCCTATTAGGCTTGGTTGGATTCAGGGGAATTATCATCTAATCCAGGGTTTCCCAATCTTGACAACTTTAAGGCGGGTGGACTTCAACTCCCAGAATTCCCCAGCCAGCCATGCCTTAAAAGCTGTCAAGATTGGGAAACCCTGGTATAGAGCATATACACCGGAGACAAGTTCCTTGTGTGTCCAGACACACTTGGCAAAATAAGTTGATTCTGAATCGTAAAACAGTCGTAAAATAATATCACACACACCCTGAACTTAACCCCTACATCGTTTCATTTGGAGAATCTTAATAACTGAAACAGCTCAAAAATTTAGGAAGGGTCCAATAAAACTACAGGGACCGTATGCATCTCCTTTGTTATAAAACCACCAGCAAAACCAAGAAAAGCTTTTTAAAAAGACGCGTGTTCTGATAAAAGACAACTTTCTGAAATAAAGGCACACCTTTTATTGTAAAGGACGTTCCTTTGTTTCAAAGTAATAAAAGACAGATTTCTGAAAGCTTGCCGTATTATAAAGGACAGTCCGGTTTGTTTCTCCAGTTTTAAAACCATGCTCAGCTTCTTCCAATTCAGCTTTCCTTAATGAGTATTTGGCATATAGGTGGCATAAATAAGGGGAGAGTATCAATCTTTTCTCACCGCTTTGCCAACTCGGAGTCTGCCCATTTTGCAGCATCCTATCCAACCTGGTTTCCTGACCTGTGTATAGGATTCACATGAGAACAATGTAACCTGAGATTCCCATTTTTCTAAGTACTTCCCACAGCTTTAATAAATGTATTCAATGTATTAATTTAATTCATGAAATAAAACTTACTGGCACATTCAAAGACCTTTCTCTAACGACAAAGCACATAGTGACTTCTTTTTCGGCGGATATATAAATATATGATTAGTTAATTACTAAAGTTAATGAATTTGATGACACGTAATCAAAGTTACGATAGTAGACTACAAGTAGCTCTCAACTTATGACCGAATCGGATCTTTCAAAGCTATGACAGACCTCTCCAGGGCTACCTGTGCCCCACATTCAAAGTTTGGATGGTCAATCCTCCCCCTATGGTCATGCGATCACATTTTGGGTGCTTGACAAATGCACCACATTTACAGCAGTTTGCAGCACCCTGGGGTCAAGTGAGTGTGACTTACAGTATTTACTTCTAGTTTCCAGCAACAAAATGCCCATTGCAAACAATGGATTCACTTTATGACATTCACATTTGCTTATCAACTGTAGCAGCAAAGATTACAAAATCGAGTGCAGTCATGTGACCCATTTAATAACCAGTAAAGTCGAGGTTCAATTATGGTACGGTCATAAGTTGAGGACTAGCTGTTTTGCAAATGACCAATTTATGTCACGGGTATAACCATGGTCATTTTCTGTCATCTAATAATGTTTATTTATTTAACGCATTTATATTTGCATGCCAGAGCTTCTTGAGGTATACCAAAAGAGAGCAACAAAACACGTACAACATAATATTTTAAATATATATAAAACTATATAAAAATAAGTAAAATGTCATCATTAAAAAGGTTAGGAAAAAAGATAAAAACCACAATCTTGGTTCCTCATAAAGGTTTTTGCCAAATGATTCAGCTTTCATAACTATGAAAATCTTATGGTTCAAAATTACAGAATGACATTGTAAATCACCCAAAAAAAGATAGAAAACAGCACATCAGTATTAAAGTTAAGTTATTTACTTTTCCTGTTTGAGCTTTTTTTCATTGCTAGGTTATAAAAAATATCTATATAAGTATGTATGTATAAAATCTCCCCCAAATCTTTTCCTTTGTTTACTTAAAATGCTGCTAAGTTTCTTCCAGACAGCAGCTATCAATTTTCAGTTTTAAGCAGCTAACATAAATGTTATGCCTACAACACGTAGAGAGGAAACCGTATTTCAAAATGGCTTATTTGCAGTTTCAGTAAGTGTCTGTAGCTAATCGTGGCAACTGCATTGTTCATGGCAACTACAAGTGATTGAAAGCTCTCTGCAAAAAACATTCATCAAAAGTTTTCGTAACAAGAAATATTCTAAGACTTAAAATACTGCTATTCAAGTTACTCATTTTCTTTATACTGCAGGAAGGGTGTATATTCGCTCTGGGCCTCCAGTGTCGGCATAGGAGTGGTGTGGGTCACAGACTGGAAGGTGGTCCTCGGTTATGTCCCATGGATCAACGGCAAGTTTAAGACCGATGAGTGAGCAAATCTTGCACTATTAGGTAAGACTTGAGATGTATGAGACTTCCCTTCTTAAAATTATGCCCTTCTGACAATGCCATTCTTGATTTGGGCTTCCTTCTCCCAAAAAATTATTGTATGCAGGTAGTCCTCGACTACACAACCACGGCAACCGAGTCCAAAATTCCTGTTCTAAGAAAGAGTTGTTTTGCCCCGTTTTACGATCTTTCCTGCCACGATTAAGTGAATCATTGCACTTGTTAAGTTAGTGACACGGTTGCTAAGTGGTGAAGTGAACCTGGCTTCCTTATTGAGTTTGCTGGTTGAGTTTGCTTCTCCAAAGGCAGCAAAAGATCACATGACCCCGAGACACTGCAACTGTCATAGATACATGACAGTTGCCAAGCATCTGAATTTTGATCACTCCATTTTTAGAGCCCAACTCATTTCTGGTAAATACAGTTCTTTTCAATGTTGCTAAATACTGCTATATTGTCTGTAGATTTTGAAGGGGAATATACTATTTGACTAATTGCAAGAATGCGGCATCTGTGATTTGCATTTATGTTGATTGGATGCTGCCCTCAGTAGTTTTTGCCAATTATGCACCATATTTTATTGCACTAAAGAAGAAATAAGTCCCAATGTGCTTTTGCTAGAATAATAGTCCCATTTTGCTGCCATATGCTTATAGGTTTTATAGGTTTAATTTTATAATTTAGTTTTAATGTGTCTATGAAGATTCTCAGTTATCCAGGTCATCACTGTTATCAAAAAGTGGCTTTTATTTTGAAAAGTTAACTGGAGAGATTTTGAGGAAAAGCAAGACGTTTCGCTTCCTATCCTCGAAGCTTCATCAGTTGTATGTTTAATTTTAATAGATTTTAGTTTTTGTTCATTTTTATAGGTTAATAGGCTTTCAATGGACTGTAGACCTAGTTTAAGGATTTTACTCATATTTTATTTTTATTTGCAATAAAAAAGGTATTGTAATTATTGTAATTTTAATATAATACAGACTCTTTGGCACTCCCCAAGTTTGGTTGTTGTGCACAAGGGCTCTACAGTACAAATATTTTCTATTACTTATGTTTTATCTGCTGGCTATTGACCAAATAATGTTGTTTCTTCTTCTCTGGTCAGGCAATGCCAAAATCAAATTAAATAAATAAAGATAAGCAACTTATTCCTTGTATAAAAATAATTTTTCTTTCTCGTCTCCTTTTCTTCTCTCTTCTCCCTTCTTTTCTAGCAGGCCAGGCTGCTTGACTTGGGCCAGCTGCATCTCCAGCGTTCCTGGTCTCGTTTTATCCTCAATGAACAGTTGCCACATAATGTCCTGTATAACCAATAAATGTCTTAGCCCATGGGGTCTGCACTGCAATGTATTTTGTTTTTCCTCTGTGAGTATTCATTGTATGAATTAATGCAGTCAAATATGTTTTTAAAAGTTTGCTTAATATTGGACAGATCGACATGCACATGTAAATGTTCATTTTACCTATCTTGGTTGTTTGTAGTAGAAAAGTATGTAAGTCTATGAGGCTGAATCTCAGAAAAAGGCACGCCTGGTTTTCCTTCTAGCATTAATTGTTGAAAAAAATAGCTATTCTACATCATTGCATTTCCTATGTAACACAGCATTTCAGTATTGTTTTCCAGTCGGCATTGTGTCCCTTCAGTTCTTCCTCCTCCCATGTTAGACTATAACTTCCATATCCCCTTTTAAAGAACTTTAGAGACCTTGCTTAGTGCTGGATGCTGAAACATCTGATAGATATTTCTACAAATTTTGGGATATGGCGGTTTCCAGATTAAAAGCTACTAAGAGAACATTACCTTGAACTTTCCTCGTAAATCCAACAAATATAACAATAGCATTTAGGCTTATATACTGCCCTGCAGCACTAACTGGGTGGATTATAATGTAAAAGCATTATTTGTATCAGTTAACTTTGAGCCCTGTCAGGATCGAACTCCAGGGTGTGGGCAGAATTTGTCTGCAATACTGCCTTTAATGATTGGTGACACACGGGCTCCTTGTATCCTGTTACAGTACACCACTATCATAACCATGTACCACCAGGGCTCCTAATATCCCATTACAGTGGTAATTCACTAACATCTCTGCATGTGTGACTTTTTTAGCTTGTATGTTTTCAAAGGTTTGCACAGGGAAGAGGTGTTATTACAAGTGTTATTCCAGCAAATGTTTTTTTTAATTAAGAAAATTGGATAAAATATACTGTGCAGCAGAGTTCACTAATTTCCATAACAATGTATCCTTGTCTAACTTCATCAGATATTCAATTTTATATGAATCAGATCGAAATGATCTTATCAAGAGTTGAAAATTTCCCATGTGCTAAGCAGAAAATAACGCGGTACGATAAAAATGGGGTAAAATCTTTTATAATTTCCTTAGAGCAAGGGCAGAAACACACATTGTATGTAATATTGAAAAATTGGCATTCTCTAGTTGCTGATGTCATTTGTTGGAACCATATTCTTGTAGGTGCCTATACTAATTTGTAATTCTGTGGCAGTTTTCATATATAAAATATTATGGTTTACTTCTTTTGTGCAATACATGTGTGTCAGAAGTAGATACCATTTGAAATTAAGAAATCCCAGGGGGGGGGAAATTCTCAACTTTCTCATAAACCATCAATAGCTACAGTGATTAAAATACTTATTTATCAGGTTAATTTATTTTTACCAGTTGCATTTGTAAATATGCAAGCAATATTAAAACTGCAAATGAAGAGTGGCATTTTTTTGCTTCAAAATTATTTTTCTAGTTATTCAAATCATTAAGAAGTCAGTAAAAAGGGGAAAAGAGAACTGACTGTAAGGGGCATAGGTATTTTAGGTTGCATCCAGTTTTTCACTGGTCAGCTAAGCAGCCTCAAAGTTGCTTCCCTCCCTCATTGATCTGTTAAATCTGTCAGATAATTTTTTGTAATTCCCATAAAGCAATTTCACTTCAAAGGAGGATGGAAGAGTATTGACAGCTTTGAATGGTGATGTTAGAGAAAACTCCTGAAAATACTGTGGACAACCAAGAAAAAAAACTAATGGATTACTGAACAAATCAATCTACGGCTCTCGCTAGAGGCACAATTGACCAGTCTCAAATTATCCCACTTCATACACATTATGTGAAGGCTCAGCTTCTGGAGAAGGCTTTAATGCTGAGAAAGGGACGAGCAGCAGTAAGGTAGGTGGGCTCAGATACGGTAGCAATGAGGGCACCGTTGGAAGACTTGAAATAATTGGTTGGCCATCATCATAGAGAATGTGCATTGATACCAACTTGATGGCATGTAATCATAAAGCAATGCAAACTCGATGCAAATGTTAAAGAAAATGAAAATTGGATTCACGGTGGCGATCAAATTTGCATCAAATTTGCATCAGAGTGGGATGGCTTCATCCTTTCACCTGAGCTTAAAAGTTGTACGGGGTACAATTTCATTCTGTCCATATGAGCTGAGAATTTTTATTTTTAAAAAAAATTACCTTGACTACTGCAATGGAAGGTCACGCTTGAAACATAATTGAAAAACTACAATTGGTACAAAAGGCAGCAGGCAGACAACTGGTGCGAAGTACAAGGACCACACAATGTCTACATTGAAAGATCTGCACTTGCCAGGCATAATTTAAAGCCTTAAAACGCTGGAGACCTGAATATCTGAAGGACTGCTTCTCCTACCAGGAGAACACACTAGGCCTCCAAGCAGATCTTTCAAATGGAGCTCCCTGCTCCCACCTTAGCAGCTGCTACATTTGAGACAGCAAATTGTTCTGCTTGTATAGACAGGCTACTTTTACAAAAAAAAAACAACCCAGCAGCTGCAGGACTACTCTGAGCAGATACCTGAAATGGTGACATCTGGTTTTCCCAGTAGTAAAACGCCCAGCTATGAAGTTCAAATGTTTGGGTGGCCTACAGATGGCAGCAAGGAGTTGGGAATTCACTGAAATTCTGCTGACATCTTCTGGTCACTCCAGTTAGTATGCATTGCCTGCCACACCACCTATGGCTCATTGCCCATCCACTGGTTGTATAACACATGGTCAGATAATTTTAAATAAAGGCCCACCTTCAGTTTTTGTAGATTCCAGCTGCAAGACTGGCTTCAGTATATTCCGTTCACAATGAAGGTCTTTAGGAGAGGTTCTTCTGAATAAATCCTCCTGGCCAGCACAACTATTGGTGATGACCTTTCAATTGTGCACCTTCTAAATGATTTGGGAAGCTCTCCCTACCGAGAAGCATCCCCTCCCCTTCCTAGAATTTAAGAGCATGGCAAGATGAGTCACTATCCCTAGGGATTCAATTGTTAAAACTGATTTTAATTATGTCATGTTTATATTTATTGCAAGCTAGCGTGACTGCTTCTATGAGCAAAAACAGTATAAATACCGGGTTTTTGGCTCAGCTCTTTTGTGTGGGTAAGATTGTTAACCTGCTGGCGAGGAACGATGTTTCGGAAACCTCTTTTAAATGTTTAGGCTACACACAAATCATTTTTATGGTTTCAAGGTGTTGAACTTATATATATATTGGTGCTTCCCAATATGGATGGATGGGGAAGCACCAAATATCCCGATGACGGTATCGCTCCTTTGGGGACTGGGTGCATGAGATGCAGGGGCGGTGGGCGGCCCGGGAAGGGGCTGGCGGAGGGAGCGCGGCGGGCCTCACCTGCTCCACTCCGCCCTGGTTGAAAGGCGCCCAAAAGGCCGGGGGTCCCAGGCCGGGGTCGCGGGGGGCGAGGCGGAGGCGCCTCCCGCGCGCTCGCGGCCCCCCCCCGTCCCCTGCGGGCTGGCCCGGCGGGGCGGGGCTTCTGGGGTATTGAAAATGTTTATGATGATGGAGTGAAATATCAATTTAAAGTGAACCTCTTAACGGCATCCAAATCATTTTACCAC